>JASDQU010352865.1:0-12112 GCA_032191745.1 Picea mariana
GAGAGAAACAACATCACATATAAGAAAATGGTATGTGGATTTTATTGAGAAAGTTGAAACAAATAGACTTTATTTATATTGGAAGAGTATGGTATATAATCATAAGTTCATTTGTTAAAGGTGCTTAGTCATAAGCCAAGAAAGTTAAAGGTGGCTAACCATAAGCTAAGATGGTTAAACGTGGTTAGTTAAAAGTGATTGTTATGTGCCTAATCACAACATAGATAACATCTTTATAATAAGGTCATATGTGTACAAATGTTTCCTTTTATAAATTAACGACATATATACCTAACATAAGTTTAGGGTTAGTGCTTATGTATCTTATTGTTATAAACATGAGTTTCCTCCCTATCTTATATATACCATAACTTATCATTTATCAATATAACAATCAACTTCAAGATTTTATTCATGGAGATTTCTTCCTTCGTTTAATTGAATTAGTAAGTGCTAGCCAACCATTAGGTGTGCAAGTATCCCAACCATTATTGTCACTATTATATTATTTTCAATTTATGCAAGTGTGATCCCATTTGGGTACTAGGGATGTAACAAGTGGTATTAAAGCTTCAATCAAGCTTTGTTGGTGTTTTTTTGTTAGTTCTTAAAAATAAAAGAGAGAAGAAAATGACAATCAATTACTATCATTTCACCAATCAGGGTTGAGTTTCAAGAGCACTTCCATATCTTTATCAATGAAAAGAGAGAGACATTCTAGCTACAATTGAAGGGAAAATGGTATGTGGATTCCATAAACCTAGAATGTTATGGAATCCACATACCCTTTTCCATAGAATATACTAACTAGATCCAAAAACCAAAGACAAAAAATATGGTACTACACATATAATATATTATCAAGGAAAAAACAAGCTACATGACATTTCGACATTTGAACAAAAAATTACAACTTAAATGAGTACATCAATAAAAAAACATACTAACCTTGCAAGTTCAAAATCCAAGCTATGTAGATCGAGAATTGGATTTGTTCAACCGATGGGTGACGGAAAAAATAAATAGCTCAAACAAAATCCACGAACAATGTCGCAACTATAACAATTATAGCAATTGTGTCGCAAAGTCTCTTAAAGTCAGGTATATATAGATCAACTAGTCAACTAGCTATTAACACCGACCAATGAGATAGGAAAAATTTTTGTGGCAATAGCGACGAACTTTCGTGGAAATAGTGGTGAAAATCCCAACCAAGTTAAAAAAACCTATTCGTGGCTATATCGATGAAAATCCCGCCCTATTTAAAAAAAACATGAAAATAATGGAAACGTGGAAAAATTTCATGGAATAATCCGCCCATATATAGTAGTGGATATTATTCATTATTATCTCTGTGTACCTATGACTGCTCCGTCCATAAATGGTTTCCTTTATTATATCATTTTTATTGATGATTTCTCTCGTAAAACCTGGATTTATTTTCTGAAAACTAAAGATGAATCTTTCAATAAATTTCATAATTTTAAGAATCTTGTTGAGAATCATACAAGTAGACATATCCGTGTTTTCAGAACAGACAATGGAAAATAGTTTGGCTCCCACAAGTATGATGATCTCTATTGGGATTCTGAGATTAAGAGGGAGTTGACTGTGCCTTATAATCCCCAACAGAAAGGGGTTGCAGAAAGAAATAACATGACAATTTGTGAGGCAGTCAAGGCTATGATGTATGATCAAAATCTTCCATTTTCTCTTTGGTTCGAAGCCTACTATATTCTATATTCAGAACAAGTATCCTCATAAATCCTTGGAAGAGAAAAATCCAGAAGAAGTCTTCACAGGTAAGAAGCCTTCAATTGATCATTTGAAAATTTTTGGTAGTCCTGTCTACATTCATGTACCAAAAGAAAAGAGGCTAAGTTAGAGCCCTATGGAAAGAAATGCACTTTTGTGGGCTATAATGAGACCTCAAAATCATATCGAATCTATGTGTCAGGGAAAAAGTATATTGAGGTTAGTAGATTTGTGACCTTCCATGAGGAAGCTTCCTTTCGTTGTTCCATAGATCTTCCCTATAATACAGAGGAGCGAGCAAGAAGCTCCATCTCAAGAACCTTCAGATTCACAACTTTTAGATGAGCAGAGGGAGGAGGCCATACATCCTTCAGTGGATCCCATAATGGATTCTATTGAGTTTCCACTAGATAAACCTCCTGCCAAAAGGAAGCCAACATGGTGTCGTGAAATTTTAAAGGAAGCAGAAAAACATGCAGCACCTAAAGGTACTTTCAGAGAAAGAAAGAAACCAGATAAGTACTCAGTTTTGATAGCTAAGTTGAATCTTTTGATTGACTCTGAACCTTCCACTTTTGATGAGGCTATCAAACATAAAGTATGGAAGGATTCCATGATAGAAGAATATGATTCAATATTGAAAAATGATGTATGGGAAGTGGTCCTAAGACCTTAAGGAAAATCAGTAGTAACCTATAAATGGATTTACAAAATAAAGCATGCAACAGATGGCAGTGTTGAAAAATTCAAAGATAGATTTGTGTCTCATGGTTTCTCTCAGAAAGAGGGAATTGATTGTGATGAGATATTTTCTCATGTTGCTAGGTATACCTCTATCAGAGTCATAATTTCTCTTGCTTCAGTTTTTTATTGAAAACTTCACCAAATGGATGTTAAGACTTATTTTCTTAAAGGTGAAGTTAAGCCAAAAGTTTATGTCGAGCAACCTGAGGGTTTTGTGACCCATGGGAAAGAATCTCATGTCTAAAAACTCAAGAAATCCTTGTATGATTGAAACAAGCTCTGAGAGCTTGGTATGGAAGAATTGGCAATTTTCCTCAGAGTTTTGGGTTCTCCAAGAGCATAGCAGATCCTACTCTTTATATAAATATTGTGAAGAATCATCATGTTATCTTAGTTTTATATGTAGATGATTTGTTCCTTATTAGAGAGGAACATATGATAGCTCATACTAAGAGGGAGTTATAAACATAGTTTGAAATGAAGGACTAGGTCGTATGCATTACTTTCTTGGTTTAGAGGTGTGGCAGAAACATGGTGAGATATCTCTCACAAAGTAAGTATGCAGTTGATGTGCTTCACATATTTGGGATGCTGGAATGTAAGTCCATGACCACACCTATGATTTCTAACCCGAAGAAGTTAAATGATCAAGCTACAAGTTCAGATCTAGAAGACCCTACAATATATTGTCAGATTATTGGGTCCTTGATGTATCTAGTACACACCAGACCAAACATTTGTTATGTAGTAAATTCCCTCAATCAGTTCATGTGTAATCCAAAACACATTCATATGATTTTTGCTAAACATATTCTCATATATGTCTAGGGGACTATAGCTTATGGGATTAGATACACTTCTAGTGGAGGTGTAATTTTTATGGCTATACAGATTCAGATTAGATGGTAAGTACAGTGGACTGGAAGAGAATTTCCAGATATTGTTTTAGTTTGGGTTTAGCTATGATCTCCTGGTCTAGTAGGAATCAGGGCTCCATAGCCCATTACATTGCAGAGGAAAAATACATTGTTGCAATTGTTGCTAGTAGAGAAGTAGTGTGGCTCAGAAATATACTCTTATATTTGTTCAGTGCTAAGATGGAACCCATGGTAATTCATTGTGATAACCAGAGCTATATAAATCTCTCCGAAAATCTTGTGTTTCATGACAGATTGAAACACATTGAGATGATATATCACTATGTTGGGGACATGGTGAAGAAGAACATTCTTATTATTCAGTATGTTTCGACAGAGGAACAAACCGTAGATATTTTGACCAAGCCCTTGTCATTTACAAAGTTTGTATACTTTCGAGACAAGCTTGGTGTTGTTGAGAGGGAGTGTTAAAATTAATGTAGCTGTAAGAACGATTCTCAAGGAGGATGGAAAATACCCTAGTCGAGATCTAGGGCCCCCAGTACACTCCTGGGGTTCTTGGTTTAGGACCAAGAAATTAGAGCCATGGAAAAAGACCCTAGTTTCCCCCCCTGTATATTATTAGGGCTCTTGGTCAAGGACCAAGCAGTTTGATGGTATAAATCTGTAGATGTGCTCTAGGTCCATTAGATGTCTTCCAGGGAGTACTTTCTTAGTGCTTGGATTGGGGTATCCTAGTTTGGGACCAGACAGTTTCTTGGTTAAGTACCAAGCCGAGATGATGTGTGAGATTTTTTTCTCTCCCAGGATGGTCCATGTGACCTAGAAAAAATTAAGAAGAAGGGCATGATCACATCATTGACCCTCCTCGTATGTTGGGATGATAAAATCTTATAAGTTATATCATGAGAATCATGTGGACAAATCTGCCATTAAAGAAGAACTTAACCTTTGACCTTATCTTATTGTTTATTAATGAAACCCCATTTCTTGAGTTATGTCCCCCCTATTTTTTGATGATGTATTGGTTCCTTTCTAAAGAAACGTTGGTTTCTTTTATCTTGAAACCGCTCTCATTGACTTGTCTGATTTCCTTGTTGACTTTTTGATTTGTCATTTAATATTTTAAATGTTAAAATATCATTTGTTTATTTGTTAGGTATTAAACCTAACCCTCAAGATATGGAAAGTAATATAAACTTGCTAGCCCTAACCTACCTACCTAAAAATATAAAAAGGAGTGACCTATTCCTCACTTGACACTCACTCACTCTCTTAGCCGAGTTTTAGACTGAGGTACTTATGCGGCTCTTCTTGATCAGATTTCTAAGTGGTTGTGACTCTACTGGACAGGTCTGTCAACTCCTCCTATGCGTATTTCTAGTCTTCTCCAACCACCATGGGTTTATCCCCTTTAGCTATGTTTTTTTTATCCTGCCGCTGACTTGAAAATGTCTTTTCTAGCTAGCCGTAAAGGCTTTCATTATTTTTGTTGTTGTTCTAGTACTTTCTTCTGTGCCACCTTGCTGTCTAATTTGATTCCACCCTCATTTTTGCTGGTGTATCCATATGTATGTTTCCTTACCTTATCTACATGCAGCCCTAGTACCTTGAAAAAGGTTTGATAGGGTTGCCCGAGAACTGCTGGTACTTTTTCCTGTTGTTGTAACATATTTTTTCTGTTTTCTGGGCTGAAAATATTAAGGTTGTTGGTGGCTTATTTTCCAGCCACTAGGTTGGAAAATGGTGTCTTGCTTTCAACCCTTTTGCTTGATAGTGGCATGGGCTTCTGATTCTTAGCCAGATGAGTCGTTTTCTGGTTTACTACCCTAAAATTTCTTATTGGAAATTTTCCTAATGATCATGATGAGATCTACCTTAAGGGTTTGATCCATGATCCCTTAATATTTTTCTGAGCATACATCAAGGAAGGTAACAACAACATATTAGGTAATTTTGTTCCTTGTTTCAACTAAGGTATTTATTAAGTAAATGTTCTGCTATTTACTATTTCATGCTATTAGATTATACATAAGAAATTTTAATGTCTTGTTGATCCTAAATTACAGTAGCTAATTTTGGAAATTAAAAGAAAATATTTTTGTTTTATCTAGCTAGTGTTTTTTTCCTTAAATTCTAACACTTATTTTATGTCTCCACTTTTCTACATTTCATTTTTCTATTTTTTGTCAAGATAATTTAATTGTAGGCACAAATCTATATTCCCCTTGATGTTGTATTCTCTTCCAATTAGATAGACTCTAGAAAACAATAGAAGAAAACACCCCCCCAAAGTGCTCCATGGAAGAATCACAAAGGTGAGCACTGTATTCAAATATGAAATTGGGTGAAGTGAATGCTTAGAAAATGCAGCCTGTAACTCTATATGGAGAGCAACAAATTGAAAATGAGCCTGATGAGCATGTCTAATTACATGAATTGTATGATATGTAGTGACCTCCAGATCCTCACTGGGAGTCTCTTTACCAATAAATTGTTGGACAAGAGTATAATGCGCTCTATGAGATACATTAGCCCTCAAACCCTATTGGAGAGGATCTATACTGCATTCAAGAAAAAACCCTCTTCTTCAAAGTATTTAAGGGCTTCCACATGTTATCCATAATTAATTATAAGCATAATTCCCTAGGTATATCATCAAGCAAAGAATTCTAAAATACAAGCCTTGAAAATGTTATTCTTTGAAAATGGTAGAGCCTTGCAAATGGTAAGTCTTTGCTTGGATTGGATTTAGAACAATCAGACCTTGAAAATGGTAAGCCAATATTCCAATTAGAATTGCAATGATACTTACAGCCTATAAAGTCTCGTTACCAAATTTTAATTGAAATGAATGGTGAAGTTTCCTTTGAAATGGAAGTTGAGGTGATTGGAAGAGACAAATGGAGTGATGGATGGGATATTACAAAACAAGTTAATTATATTCTAACTCCAAGTCTATTTCAACAATGATATATATGCTAGTAAATTATGATCCAACACTTGAAAAACAAGGCATGGTCTCAACAACTTTTAAATAATGGATCGATAGAGGTAAGGCATCAAATAATTTAGCATATATAGAGTGGAGCTACATAAAGAGGCCTAAGAATGATGAATGTCTGTAAGTTGTGGGAATAAATCATAAATTGATAACCCTCTTAATGATTCACAAATATTGAAAACAACATGTTCCTATCCGTACTATTGGAATTAAAGTTTCAAAACAGTCCTTGGAATATGCTAGGACTAGTTTGATAAAAATCACTTTTCCATTTATGACTTGTTTAAAGAATTTGGCTTAGAGAGCATTTCCAACAAAACACCATAAGATCCCTCCAAAACCAAATCATATATCATCATTCTTTGTAACTCACAACAACTTTGAAGATGTAAACCCATATATATGCATCGATGAAACATGGAATTGAATCAAGAAACTCATATCGTTGAATGTGTTTTCCTTCCCTGTTGTATGACAACATATTCTCATGTAGAAATAACTTCTACAACAACTTCTTCTATTGTAGATTCTTTTGGGGAAGAATTTTCCTCTTTTCCAATATTTTGGTTTTCTTTTCCATGTGTATTAGTTATTTTGTTTGTGTTTTCTTCCTGTTGTTGGTTCTTGTGGAGAAACATGGCAAATTCTAATCCCTTTCACACTTGTATATTTAAGGGGATGTTGAGATTGACATGAACTAAGGAAGTAAAGAAGGATAATGTAATGGTTTAAACAGAGCGGTGAAATTTTTGGAATGAACAAGGGCAAGGATGATATGACATGTGATGGTGTAGTCATAAAAGGTAAAGGTAATGGTGTCACCCCCCAAACTGAAGACTTTTTCAATCCTCATAAAATAGAAAATGGTAAGTGAGTAGGACAAAAAATCAATGAGGCTTAAGTGATTTCCCAGATACAAATCCATAGCATTCAATGAATTAGAAAAACAAATAGAATGAAGAAGTGTACTTTCACCTACCTAAGAAGTCCATGAATTTTGCAACAAGTATATGATTTTTAGCAGATTCTTCACGAGCTTCCATGGAAAAAACAATCTTTTGTGTAAAGCACTGTTAACAATATTTCCTCTAGGTTCTGAGAGATATTCATGAATATTTGAGGAAACACCACTTATGCAACAACTTAATCTACGATAGGTTCTTGTGGGACAACAATCTTTCCCTCCTATGGATTTTTCCAGCTGATTTATTTATTGTTGGTTCTTGTGTGGAAACAGTAGGGCCTTTAGAGGCTAGTAGGTGCTAGTTCTTGTGTGACAACATCTTTTTCTTCTCTTTTATGAGCTTCTATTGGTAGTTGGTTCTTGTGTGACAACTACATGGATTATTGGTACTGGTTCTCATGTAGTAGCACCAATATTTCTCAAAATCAATGATCCTTATAACTTTGTTATTTTTGTTTCTTATGTGGAAGTGGTGGATTTGTGAAGTACTACTAAGAACAGATCATACTGCAAGATTTGTAACACACTATTAAATGTTGAGCATGGAGTATTTGTAGCAAGAAGGTAGCAATAAAACTCAGATTGATTGGTAGCGACATGCTTCTTGAAAATATTTATTCGATGACTATTTGAAACGAGAAGGGTAGCTTGGCATTGTAAGTGAGACAAGTAACTTTATTGGGTGGGATAGGAGTGGGTGGAGCATAAGTTTATGGAGGTCTTGTAGAGGAAGAAGTAGGATGAAGTTATGATGTGGTAGTAGTGGGTATATGAATGATATTTCGAGGAAATTATTGAATTTTATGGTAAAAACCATAAGCAAAGGAAGCTTTAGAAACTTTAGTAGGCCATCATCTTTGAGATGGAGAAAGGAAAAATGGATGGGCATACTGTGGTGCTGGTGAAAGAGGATGGTGAACATTAGGTCTCTGTAGCAGTGGAATCATTGATGTAGCAATGGGACTTGACTTAAACTATAAACATTGCTTAGAAAAGGACTCAACATCACATGATGTTGTATTTTATTGGTTTATATGTTTGGATGACATGCTCTGTCTTCAAAATCACTTGTTCACATATTGACCTTCTTGATCCCTCAAGGATTTGCAAAAGCTAGTAATTATTCATTAATCAATAAAGATGCAAGCTTGAAGGCTTCTGTGTCCCCTTGGATCCTTCTCCAATAGAATCCTCATTCATGAATGCTTTCTTCCTCTATCGAATATTCCTGCAAAAGGGATTAGTATTGTGGGCTCTTACTACACAAAACCTTCTAATTTAACGCATGGATCTATATGAATGTAGAACAATCCATATGAGACCCTAAAAAGAGGATAAATGACATCTTCTCTTTGCTCATCCCTTACCATGTTTTATCTAAAACCAATACATGAAGTATTATTGTGCCCTTGACACCTCCTAAACAATGACGCCAAAAATAACAATGTTTCTATATATCTTCTATTTAACCAGGAACACCCGTGCATTTTATCTTATCAACCAAGGTTTCCTACATACTTACGAGATGTTGTGCATTATATGTGCAGGCTAAAAATTCTTAACTTGCATTATTTTTCTAATATGGATATACACAAAAAGGAAATTGCATCACTACACTGCAAAATTCCAAAGTTAGCTCAATCACTCTTGGCAGTGATCATGTACTTGAACATCAATCATGCTAGCCCTAATGGCACCAACAAATCATCAGGAATGGGAACCTCGCTACCAATAGAAAATCACCAAGTATGATTTAGGCGCTTCCTATTTACATAGATCATAACTCTTGTTATTGGAAAACTTTGATAAAATCTAATCTAGGAATTGAAATTATATCGCAGAAAAGGAAACACACCACGCCTCAAAAAGAAGTAAATCATACAAAAAAAAATTAGAAATACATTTTAGGAATAAATAAACACACAAAACAAGAAATGAAAGATTACCAATTGTACAACAGTCTACTCTCATGGAGTGAGCTCCTCCCAAAAATAGGAATTCAAATTAAAAGACTACAATAACATCCATTCACACACTACATAAAATTGTGTAACTACAACTTATATTAAAGAAGATCTCAGAAGAAGCTTGTTTTACACCATCATAATTCAGACTGTACTCTAAGAGTTCTCAGCCTTTGCAAAGACGAATGGTTCTTTTTATATATGAAATGCTTGAAACAAAAACATGAAACAACAAAATATTGATGAAGAATTACTAAAAACGTATTGGACCTCAAGCTGTTGTAATTGTTTTCTAAAATGAGTAGAGTAGACACGTGGATCTATTCCGAGTGTTCCTCCTTTAGAAACTGTTGTAACTCTTTTCCAGGTATCAAGGGTGAATTTAATTGTGATGAAGTTATAACAATCAACTATGAACCAATCTGTGTGAGCCCGTGGCTTCCCAAACGAATTTGGAACTCCTAAATATATGGAAAAACATATTTGAAGATATGGGTATCTAGAAATCCAATCCACCCTCTAGCGTTTAAAATAATATATCTCATCATTTATGAGCTTCCCCAAATACCTATAAACTAAATTTAGGACACATTCCATTAATTATTTGAGTGGATGCTTTCTAATTTTCTCTCACTTGATTATTGGGTCTTCAAATTAACGAATTTCTAAGTGTTTGAATTCATGGTCTCCCTTGTAACGAGTTTCCAAGTAGAATATTAACGAGTTTGCATCAATTGTCAACACTTGATGCAAATATTTTGAAGCCTCTTTGCAATGTATGGATGCATTTTCATAGAAATAAAAGTGATGTGTGGTTCCATAATAATAATTCGTATTTATAGCTTTGCATACAAAGTATTGTCTCGCATCCATGTGCCATTTTCGCCAGATATTCATAAAATGCACATATTGGAGGCTTGGATTTAGAATCGAAGCAATTTTTCTTCTTGAACCTGAAAGGGGATCTTGAGCAATATCAACTTGTAATCCTAGAGAAATATCTTGTAACAACTTGTTGACACATCGGTCATGACTTCAAAAGTAAATACGAAATACGCTAATTCTCCTTAACATTAATCAAAATTCAGTGAAGTACTAAGAAATGCAATGGAAAACACTTTGAGCCTAGATCTTGCATATGAGCATAAAAATGGGCTAATACAGGGTTACAGTTGAATGGAAAAGGATTAAAAATAAGGAAAATAATATGTCGAAATATTATAATTTTGCAACTCATTAGAGCACTCAAGAAATAATTTCTATCCATCCAGAGTGAAAGAAATAAAAAATGATGCTCCTATGCAACCCACACATGAAGTCATTGAAGCTTAATTGAGGGATAATGTTCACACTATTGAGGATCGGTACATTGGAACTCAACATAACAGGCCCATAGATGAATTATCTCCAAGAGAAAATGTTGGTAAGGAACAAAAGCTCATAGTATGATAATCAAAACTACATTGTGTAGTATGGTTGGGTAGGGTAGAGGGTAGTGCCTATAGATATTTAAATGTTCCCACTGATACATACAAAGTAGTGTTTCATTGGTGGAATCCCACAATAACATTGAGAGAAAACATGGTTTTGTACAAAAAAACGTTTTAAAAAACTCAATAGTGGGTTGTTGGAATAGAAGGAACAATGTATATCGATGTGAATAACATCATATGGGAAAAGGAAGGATGGAAGAGAGATACAATAAAAATAAATGGGAAGGGATTTGAAGTAATAGAGGCACAATGAGATTAAGTTGAACATAATGGGGAGAGCGAGAGTTATGTTGGTGAATGAAACTTTATTTGAATAAAGAAGTTCTATACTTGACGTTTTTTAATGGCTTATATCATGTAAGAAGTTACTAATTAGTAGTCAATTTTAATTATTATCTCTTGCTTCAAGTAAAATATTGAAGGTTAATTCATCTCTTCTATCCTAGCTTGATATGTGGGTTTTGTTAATAAATATTCCACAACAAACAAGTTATATTGTTTGCAGTCAAGGTGATAAAGTTGGTAAAAATGATTGACTCGTAGTCGAAATATTGTTTATATGGAGCCTATTGTATGTTGTTTTAAATATTTATGAAAAAGTACAACTATGCAATGCAATGATTGCTATCACTTGTTTTTGTTTTACCACATCTCTTCAATATTGATATGTTTATCAATGTATTCCATTGTTATATTATGCATGCACATACAAAAATAAAACGTTGAAAACTATACATTAATTTTGGACTTAAATATTATATACACATTAGAAAATAAATTCAAAATATTTAAATCCAAATACGCATTATAGCAGTTCGATATTGACATATTTGAAATCGAAATTCATAATTTTGGAATTGGAATTGACACTTTTAGATTTCAAAATTCACACTTTTAGAATCAAAATTTATGTTTTTGGAATTTAAATTCACACTTTTAGAATCAAAATTGTTCAAAATCCACACTTTCGAAATCTAATTTTTCATTCTATAAGCACAAAGATGCACACTTTTGAAATAAAAAATCATAGTTTTTTAGTCTAGATTCTCACTAGTCCAAATTTCATGAAATTGGCATTATGTGTTTGGAAACATCTTTCTTTGTCCTTGTAACAACCCAACCCAACATGTTTAGCTGGGAGGGTGTGACCAACAATCACATGTACATTTTTAATTCCACACAATTAACGTCATCACATCTAAACAATCTAAAAATTCAACCACAAATAAATAATCTAGTAAATCAACCACATATAAATAATCAGATAGATCATCAAAGTGATGAAATTGTAGTAGCATAAGTATTAGGTT
>JASDQU010352867.1:0-12112 GCA_032191745.1 Picea mariana
AAATCTTTTTAGGAAATGCCCATTCACAGGGCCATTGAAAGCTTCTCGATCTTTCAAATCCCATAACCTGTAGGTATTATTCGAGAATACTTCGGAGACTTTGAAAAGCCTGATCCATAGGGCTTCGAATTTTTTGTGCCTACCGTTATCTTGTTTAGGAGCATGCCATTTCAGTACCAGGTCTCCTATCTGAAACTCTTCCTTCTTGGCCTTCTTATCAAAAACCTGCTTGATCCTTTGTTGATGGTCCTGAATTCTATCCATTACCTGCTCCCAGGCCTGTTGGACCTCCACTAGCTGATGAATTCTTCTGATCATGTCATCAGACTCCTCTTGATGATCCTGGAGGAATTTTGCTACAGGGATGGCTAAATGAGAAGGAAAAACAGCCTCTACTCCATATACTAATTGGAAAGGAGAGATGCCTATAGATCTCTTCGTGGTCACTCGATCGGCCCATAGAGAAAATTTCAATCTTGAATGCCAGGCCTTCTTGTTGTCTTCCAACAGTCTTTTAATGATTCTTATCAGGCTTTTGTTGGAGGACTCTGCTAAACCATTGCCCTGGGGATAATATGGGGTGGAGTGAATCAGTTTGATCCTGAATTGCTCACAGAACTTGGCTAACGGCTCGTCCCTGAAAGAGGCTGTGTTATCAGTGACAATCTTACTTGGGTAGTCGAATCTTGTGATGAGGTCTTCCAGGAATCCAATGATTACCTTGTGGGAAGCACTCTTGGTGGGGATAGCTTCAATCCACTTGATGAAGAAATCGGTAGCAGTCAGGATCCATTTGTGTTGCCCACTGGAAGTAGGGTGAATTTCTCCGATGAAATCTAGGCCCCATTGTTGGAAAGGTCTTGAAACAACCACAGGATTCAACGGCAGAGACTTGAGATGTTGTTTTCCTGCAAATCTTTGACATTTGGTGCAAGCTCTGACCCTTCTGCAGACGTCAGTGAATACGGTGGGCCAGTAGTATCCAGCCCTGAGGATTTTGTAGGCTGTGGTTTTCCAGAAATGATGCCCTCCACATAGGTTGTCGTGAAATTCAACCATGATCCTGTCAGCCTCTTGCGGATCTACACATTTCAAAAGCAACCCCAGGGGGTCCTTCCAATAAAGAACTTGATCTATAAGGCAGTATCTGACTGCTTTGAGCTTCAAAGCTTTTGCCTTGTTTCTTTGCAGGTCGTCTGGAGGCCGCAACTCTTGCAGAAAATATATGACATCCTTATACCAGGGACATCGAGCCAATGGGGGCTCCTTTTGAGGGTCTCTTTCAGACAACCGACCCTGCTGAATTCTTGAGCATTCATTGATGAAACTTACCCCCAAAGCTTGGCAATTGGCTTCAGCCAACAGCTTGGCTAAACCTTGATCTTTGATCAATTTGGTAGGCTTTTTTTCCAGGTCAAATTCCAGAATCTTGGCTATCCATTTACTCCTCCTCCCGTCTATGTTAGGCTGAATAAGGATGTCTTTAACAGCAGCTGAGGGGACATAAGAAATGATTTTTTATTGCAGGACATAGATTCTAAAGGCCTTGAGAGCCTTTACCAGGGCATAGGCCTGCTTCTCCATAGTGTCATACCTGACTTCGGCATCCCTCAATGCTCGGATGAAATAGGCAACAGGCTGCTCTAGCCCAATCTCGTTTGTCTGTAACAAAACAGCAGCCACCGTGTCAAGTGAGGCAAAGGAGAAAATAACAAAATCCTTTGAGTAATCGGGACTGATAAGCACGGGGGCCTCAGACAGGGCCTTCTTTATTTGCTCAAAGGAATTTCGGGATTCAGAAGTCCACCTCACTTCATTTCCTTTTCTTAACATGGTTGTTATAAGTTTTACCTTCTCAGCAAAGTTAGGCACAAACCTCCTCAGAAAATTAATCTTACCAAGGAAAGATTGGACCTCCTTCTTGGACCTCGGGATTGATAAGGCTTGTATTGTTTCAACTCTGCTAGGATCAATCCTGACTCCTTCCACTGATACTATGTGGCCTAGTAACCTTCCCTCTGGCATGGCGAACAGATATTTCTTGGGGTTTAATGAAATGCCAAAACTCCTGCATTTCAGGAAAACTTTCCTGAGATGGTAACAATGTTCTTTATTAGATTTTGAGAATACTGTGATGTCATCCAGAGAGACGACCAAAAATTTATCCTTTTCCCCAATGAAAGATATGTCCGTGGCACGTTGAAACGTTGCCCCTGCATTCATCAATCCAAAAGGCATCTTGGCATACATGAATGTACCCCATGGAGTGGTAAATGTCGTCTTTTCCCTGTCTTCGGGCAGAACAGAGACTTGATTGTAGCCAGAGAAACCATCGATCATGGACATCCTGGATGCTTCTGTTACCCTCTGCAGTATATGTTCCATCTTTGGTAAGGGGTAGTTATATTTTCGTGAGCTCCTGTTCAGGTTTCTGAAGTCAACATAGAGTCTGATTTCTCCATTCTTTTTCCTTACTGGTACCAAGTTGGCCACCCACTCTGAATATCTCAGTGGTACAATGATCTGAGCTTGAAGCAACTTCTTCACTTCCCTCTCCATGATAGGCAGCAGCATAGGATTGATCTGTCTCGGTTTTTGCCTAAATGGCTTTGCCTCCCCTTTCAACGGGATTTTATGCTCGATGACAGAAGTGTCATACGTTTTGAGGTCTTCGTAAGTCCAAGCGAAAACATCAGCAAATTCCCTCAGAAGTCCAACGTATTCAGACCTCTGCTCCTTTGCCAGACTTCTTGACAATTTGACAAACTTGGGCTCACTCTCAGTGCCAATGTTGCACTAAATAGTACCAGCGTCATCCTCTGAGATTTCCCCCTTTAATGACACATCATTTCTATCAAAAAGCCTTTCCAAAGGAACCAGTCCCCTTGGAATATGGTTGTTGGGGAGCTACACAATGTTATGCTCTACTATTTTACTCAGGAACTTACCCCCATCAAGTTCTTCTTTGGAGACAGAGTCTTGGTCGATATGCATCTCTGAAAATTCTTCGACAGTCTCCAAAAATTTCTTGATCTAGAGGCCATCCTCGAATACCTTCCAATGTTTGACGTTGTCAAGTATGGAGGGCCTGTATTTTACTTCCACATCATATTTGAATTTGGGCGGCAAGGGTACTTTAAAATTGCTTGTTGATGTGGCCAAGGAATCTGCCAGTGTGCTCTTCTCTCTTGGGACAAAAGAAATGTTGAATGCTAAGAAGAAGCTGTCAATTAAGTCCCATACCTCATTTCTGTAGCTTCTGAGTCGAGGATGCTTAGCCTGATAAGCGTTTCTAATCTGCTAGACCACCAACTCTGCATCTCTGAACACTACTACTTTCTGAATTCCCATTTCCCTTGCAGCTCTTAATCCTAGTACAAGAGCTTCATACTCTGCCACATTGTTGGTAGCTTCAAATTCTAGTTTGTATGATAGAGATATGGTTTCCTGAGCAGGTGACACAAAAAACACCCCTGCTCCAGCGCCTTCCCTGGAAAAGGCTCCATCAAAGAACATTTTCCAGACGAGGTTGATGGAGGGAGGAAATTTATGGGAAGTGGTGGGCAGCTTTCTGAGTTTTAGAGGAGGCTCAGGAGCATTAGCGATTTGTAGTACACTGGAACCTAAATTAGTGTCCACGGCAAAAATGGGATGGTTGGTAGGGTTGGCCTCATCACTGATTATATAGGCCAGTTGGGCTTCCCTGTATAGCCTCCTATGTTCTCCTCCGAACACTGGAATAGTAGCATATGTGAGGTCCATCTGCAAAGTTCCCCCCAGTCTTTTTATCCAAGATCTTGATAACAACATACCGAACTTGGGGGGAACATCAGCCACTACAATATCCATGACCACACTTTTCATGGGCAACTGAAACAAGGTCACGACCAGGTCTTTGATAACTCCTAGACATTGAAATTTTCTGGAGTCAAAGGAATAGAGGTCATGATAGGCTCGGGTGACTTCTAGCCCTAACTCTTCCATGGTAGTTTTGGGCATGAGGTTGTGAGAGGCCCCCGAATCCATCAAGCAGTTGTGCAGTACCTTGTCATGTATGTTCAAGGAAGTGTAGAAGGGAGGGGATGAGTCATTCCTGTCTTCTACCATAGGACCTAGAATAATTACAGGCTTTTCATCTTGCAAATTGATGGAGTCTATGGGAAGGCATGAGCTCTCAGACTGTAAAAGCTCAGAGAAGTGTTTCTTGAACCCTTCATGTTTAATCAGATCGGTTAGGGGCACAGGGATTCTAATCTTTTGAATTTCATGCTTGAAATTAAAAGAAGATGTAAGCTTCGGAATTTCTCTTATTTCGGGAACATGACTCTGGACTATGGGAGAGAGGGGTCGGGGCTTCTTGCCTCTGTGACTGTCCGCTACTTCGTTAGCAGGTCTCTCTATTCTAGTGAACTGCTCAGGAACATCAGGTGCTACTGTCTTTTTCTTAGACCTCAGATCATACCTGCCTTGGCTGCCAGTAACCTTGTCTCCCTTGCTCAGTTCATTTAGCTGACTGTCCATGAGAGACTCCTCGTATGCTGATTGAGTGAGATGAGGAAAAGGAGGAGTGTCCCCAAAGCAATGGATTTCAGGATCAAGCTCATTTGTTTCCCCTTCTTCCCCCTCGGCCACAAAATTGTTTTGAAAAAGAGCCTGGATTTTTTGGTCTTCTCTGTCTCTTCCCCTTTCTCTTTGCACAGTCGGGGGAGTAATAGTGTTGGGCCTCCTGAAACCTCCTTTGTTTTCGACGTTTTGAGGGCCCTTGTATGCTTGCCTTCCCTCCACCTTCATTCTCTCCATCTCTGCAGACAAGGACTTCACCATCTTGGTCAGTTCATCCACTTGAAGGTGGGGCACCGATGGGCCAGAAGTTGAGGTTTCCGATCTTCCCTTTCTTCTGTCTGCGTCGGCCTTGTTCCTCAGTCTATCAACTGCTAATACATTGGATTCCACTTCTATGGCCGCATCTTGCATTTGAGCTAAGGAGGTGTCTCTTCTTTCTCTCAATAAAAGACAGAAATCAGGGCCGAACGCACTAGAATAAGAAATCTTGGCCGAGGCTTCTGAGGGTTTTATTTCGGCAGGAATTTTATTATACATCTTATTGAATCTTTTGGAGAAGTCAAAGACATACTCTCCTTCCATCTTCTTCAAAGACCCGAACTCTGTCATGTAATACATGAAATCCTTCCTATCTCCCCACTGCCTCAGGAAAACACTATCCAGGGCTTCGATCCCAGCAATAGATCCGGGTGCCAATCCTCTAAACCACTTCCTCACCTCACCATCCAGGCTCTAGACAAAGACTCTCATCCAGACATCTTCATTTTCAATGTTCAGGTTGTCTGCATAACTGTAGAAAGCAGGCAGGTGCTCTTCCGTAGTTATGTCCCCTTCCCCAGTGAACTTGGGCATATACTTCAAGTAATCTCCAGCAGGGAGACGATTCATAGGATGGGGTAGGATTAAGGGAGCATATCTGGCAGCGACTATGGAGTCCATTCTATTTAGAGGGGGATTAGCACTAGCCATAGGAATATTAGGTGGAGGAGAACTTGGAGGAGAAGGAGTTCGCGAAGGGGTTACTGGGAATGAGTCTCGAAGTGGAATGGGAAACAACAGGGGATTTAAGGAGAAGGCTAACGGGCTCAAGTCAGCAGATGCTCCTCCTTGTGCAGAAGTGATAACAGTAACAAGAGGAGGAGTGGTAAAGATAGGAGTGGGGAAATCTTCTGCGATCCTGGGTCTACACTAAAATATAGCTTCAGAGGAGAGGGGAGTGACAAGGGTTTCTCCCTCAAATCCCAAACCAGGAGGAGAAAACTCAACAGGAACACTCCCGAAATTTAGGAAACGGGAAACCTCCGAAAGAGGTGTGTTAAGAAACTGAGGAGGAGAAAATGGAGTTCCTACAGAAGGATATGGTGGATTACCTGGTTCGACGGTAGAAGTTTCTTCTTCAGAGGCCTTTCCTTTTCTGAGAACCACCTCTGGATCAGTTTCAGGTGTAGCTAGAGGTAGTTGTGGATGAGACCGCGTGTATCTGCCTCTAAAAGCCACAATTAACACGGCAGGTTCGCCACAGTGGAGTCGTCACAATGGAGTCACCAGGTGCACATTAGCAATCTTCAAAGGCTCTGATACCCGATGCACCTTCAGAATCAGAGGCTCAATGTCATTCAATCCCGGGGAAAATTTTCAACTTCGTCCCCGACAATGGCGCCAGAAATGTTAGCATCAGAAGTCACTCCTGGATTGCTTGCAGGAGCAGAGCCCAACGCCCATTAGTTTTATGTCGGGATAGTTTTTAATGTATGATCAAATGGGTAGAAACTCAGGGAGATATCACTCAAACTCAGGGACTGGGTCTGGTATGTAAGGAACAAAGGAGATCTTGATCTAACTTCAGTTAGTGAGTCGATTAAAGAATGAGCAGGTGGAAGACTTGGGAGAAGAGTGAGCAAACTACCTCAGGCAACAGGCCTTTCAGTAGTTTGTAGAGGAGAAACTCTGAATGCAAGATCCTCTTGGTTCAGAGCTTTGAGAAACTGAAAGGGAGACTTGACTGGATCCTCCAATTCCAAGTCGTTCAGTGCTAAGAAAATCACAGGAACTGATTAGAACAATGCAACTGTTACAGTGATCCAACCTACATCATCCTATAACAGTTACAACTCGACTGGATCCTCCAATTCTGAGCTACTCTAATATAGTGTAAACAAAGGCATGAAAGAAACTGACATTCATAAGGCAAGAAGTCTCAAGAGTCCATGCATAACCAGAATAACAGTGCTTCATTAAAGTTTTACAACCGGGAGCCTTGCTCAACCATCGATGCTTACAAAATACAAAAACTGAGTCTATATACTCAGGAAAATTCACCTAACAGAGGTGTGCCCAGTCACCCAAGGCTTGGTGTCCCTTCAATCAAACTCGTACCGATATTCTTCTTCAGGCGCCGCCTTAACTGTGCATGGCTCCTGCAAGGTGAGTAGCTGAGCCATTAAGTGTCGAGTTAGCGTGTGCAAACTTCTCTAGCTAGTCAAGGACTTCGGCATGGCTCCTTTGGAAAAATCGGTACACAGGACCCTCTCGGGCAGACAGCTCGCCAGATCCTCCATACCTTATACTTAATGCATGAGGAGAGGTTTCAACCACCCCCTCTCACCTTCATTTACTCCAAGCGAGAAACAGGATTGAGATCGTATCCAAAGGCGCCTCGAGATCGTGATGATCCCCTCTGTGACTGAACTCGATGCCTTTGGCCCTTCTTGCACAGCTCTTTTATTTTCCAAGTGACCATGGGATGTGACCATGCGTTCATTCTCAACAACGCTTTCGGCGTTCGTGAATGGGAAGGGGCTGATCCTTGCTCCTCATAATCACAATGAGCGAAACGCCGAGACTACTTAATTTGGCACCACGCGTCCCTCTCAGATCTGACGGTCCTGAACTCACTCAGTGATATTGTGGGCCTGGGTCTTGGACGCTCCTGGCACTTCACATTTCGGGGATATGAAGGATGTGCTCCTTGTGCGTCGGAGTCGCGATGAGCAAAAAGGCAAGGGACCTAATCATGCACCATGTGTTCCTTTTGGATGGACGGCTGAGACTGCTCCGGGACACCGTGGGCCCAACTTTGGACACCTTCGACGCTTTCGGGGTTCGGGGTTTTGAGATATAGGACAACATGGAACCTTCACCCTTCGAACTCCCGAATGCCGAAAAGCCGACGCGACTAGATCCCGCGCCACACATCCTCTGGATGGACGGTTGTTATCCTTCCCTGCACACAATATGGGCGCTATCCATTGTGCTAACCTCGGTGCAAATTCGCTAACCGTGATTTCCCTCTAACCGTCGATCTGCTCTTATGGATGAATCTGGACCGTTGACAATATAATCTCTCTCGCGCACTTGCTTAGAAGCCTAAAACGGGATTTTTCGTGCTGCGCTTGGGCGCTTCTCGTGCAACTTGTAGACCTGAATACTCTTGTGCTCAGGACGAGAATTGTTACTAACAAGATGAATATAAGGGAGATACCACAACTGATGGAGTCATATCCTCAACTAATTCAAAATATAACCAAGGTGGTTGGGCCTCCCAAAGCCTATAAATGGAGGCAGACTCATGGTGAACAAGGAGAAAAATAATCAATAAAAGTATTGTCATTCTGATCGTGGATCTATCGAGCAAGGAGTTGGACGAGGAGGACTTGGAGAAGTTGTTGCAACACCATCCATGATTGTAAGTATCTCTTTAAAGTTCTCATAAATATACTTGGCCTATTCCCTTCTAGTTTGTGTATCTTTACATATGCTAGTCTACTATAGATGAATTTGTTTAATCTAATATGGTAAAGTAGAAGTTTCCTTTTTTTCCGCGGTTTTGCAATATCAAATTGTGTGAAAGAGTTTGGATATCAAACTCGAATTAGAGTAGCGAGGACAAACACCGGAAATAGGTACGATCACCTTTTCTCCCTCTCTCTTTTTAGCTAGTTAAACAAATCTCAAAGGGATGTTAGTGTCCATTTGTATCTTTCTACCTTGGTATTAGGGGTCTAGAATCCAAGGGGATATTCACCTGTCTGCAGGGGAATTATCCCATAACACTCTCTAATATTTCCTCATGGTAGAGATAACTTGGATAAATTCAAATATCATCTAAACAAACAGGTTGATAGCATAAAATTCACCATTGAAAAAGAGGACAACAACATCATCCCATTCTTGGACATCCTCATCTCAAAGAAGAATGATGGCTCGTTATCTCACCAGGTTTATTGCAAGAAGACACATATTGACAGGTATCTCCATGTTAGGTCTCATTACCACCCTGCCCAACAACTTGGATTCATTAACACACTAGTGATGTGTGCAATTAGGGTTTAAAAGAATGATCATGTGATGCAAGAACTTAATCACTTGGTTGATGTTTTCAAGAAAAATGGTTATAAAGAACATCAATTAAAAGGGTGGTCTCAAGAGAAAGAGATAGAAACCAAACAGTGAGTGAACCATGGATTGAAATAAACAAGATCACACTCTGTTACATCAAAGGAACAACAGACAAAATCACAAGAATTTTAAAGAAGGCAAATATTAGGGTTATCTTCGCTCCTCCTAACACACTCAAGCGCATGTTGGATTGTGCCAAAGACATCATTGATCCAAAACCTCATAAGGGTGTTTACACAATACCATTCTCATGTGGAAAATATTATATTGGAGAGACAAGCAGATCACTACATGTCAGACTCAAAGAACATTGAGTGGACATAAAACATAACTGGATCAAGCAATCTGCCTTGGTTGAACATTCACAAAACATTGTCCATTTGATTTGTATTGACAACTCTAAAATCATTGCAAAGATGAGCCACTATGGTAAAAGAAAGGTACGTGAAGCCCTTGAAATAGAATTAAATGTTGCAAACATCAATAGAGACGATGGGTTCAAAATTAAAGAGGCATGGAGGCCTGTTATACTGAAAATTAAAAATGAAAATAATAGCAAATTGGAAAATTAAAAACAAAAATAATAGCAACCTAGAGTAATGCCTACATTGGTCGTCTCTCTAATTGGTATTAACATCTATTTATTTAGGGTTTGGGAGATCACTAATAATTGAGCTTAGCAACCTCCTGATGATGATCCTAGTTTGGGGATCGAAACGTCGAGAAAACTAAAACAAAAATGCAGTTCCTCTTCTATCAAAAACTCTACTGCGTAAACAATGAACAATTTTATAGTATGATGGTGACTACCTCAAAAGATTACAACACTTGGAATATTTATAAATTGTGTTTTTACAAGTCCATCTCTAATATTCCATTTCCCATCTACACAATTCTAGTTTCAAACATGTCATTGGCATAGTGTAGTGGTTAGCAAGTGTATTCTTATAAATATAAGCCAACTCCCTACTTATTTATAAGTTCTAGTGTAATTGGGAAACTAGATGACATAAAGAATTAATGAATGGTCCAATTTTATGAAATAAAGAATTATAAAAGTAGAATGAATTTGAACTAGCCTTCATGTCTTGCTAGTAAACACTTGTCGAAGATTTAACTCTGTTTATAAATCAATGTGTTTGAATCCTAAATGGGGCATTGCTTGGTATGTGGTTCTACATTATTTATGAGTTTCCACTATCATGTTATTCATCCTTGAATTTTCATATTAGATATGTGATTTTAATGCATACCTAGGAAAAATTGGTACTATTAGCCTTAAATGTCATCGACTTTGTCTAGTTTTTTTTATCATGACCTCATATTGCTTGTAGGAGTTGTATTTTAAAAGCATGTTGTCCACGTCTATTCATATAATAGAAGTGGTGAGTGTGGGACAACATTTAGAAGTACACACCTTGGCTTCATAACCTACTTGCCTATTGTAAAATAAAATAAAAATGTTTTCTATTTTTGCTATAGTAAAATACAGACTATGAAAAACTAATTGGTATATATTACTTTTAGTTACTTTCAAATGTGTGTTATCAAATTTTTTAGGAAATGCCTTGTCTTTATTTCAATAAATAAGGGTCCTTACTAGTTGTCATGACTACAAATGATAATGAGATCAAGAGTTTAGCAAATGTTGTTTGTACACTTGAGAATAAGGTGCTCGAGAGGGATATGATACTAGAAGGTGATGGAAATAAATATATGAATTAGTCTACCCCTCTAAATTTAACATATGTTGTTATGACCCAAGGGGAGCATATATAGGGATAAATGTATATGATATGACCCCAAGGGGGGGCATATATGGGCCTAAATGTACATGTAATGTGTAAATATATATGTAATAGGATCAACTTAATAGTAAGGGGATCTTATGTGCAAGTGTGAATAGTTATATATAGAGATCATGTATTCATTATTGAAGAGATGTGAATTGTGATGTATGAATGTATTTGGTTATGTGGAGGAGGTTCTCCTATTATTTAAGGAGTTATTGTATAATTTGTGTATCTTGGAGTTGTGCTCCATGCTCACATTCTATGCATGGTGTGTACTTTTGTTTTTTTAATGAAATTTTAAGCATTTGGTTCATTACACTTGGTATCAAAGCATTGATCCTAGGGTTTTGTTGCCTAAAGCAAGTCATGGAACTTTCGCTATAATTTTTTTTCAGGGGCACTTCAAAAGGAAAAACTTGGAGGATGTTTAGAAGACATATAAAGGTACTTGTGGTACACATTTTAGATTCTATTTTGTTTTATTTTCATAGATCCACTCTGTGGAAGATAAGATTTTTTACTAGTCCTGTAACTAGTCTCAAACAGGTGTTCCAAGTAAAACAGTCATAACTTCTTCATACAAGATCCAAATTCTATGAGACCAATTGCATTGGAAATATTACAGTCCATAGTATTTTTTGTGCAATTTTTAGAAGTAGATATCAATTATTGGGAACGTGACATACTATATAAGTTCACTCTCCAGGAAAGGACAAAAATCAGCAAGGTTTGGTAAAGTTACCGTAAATTTCAATTGGCACATCCAATTTTGGTCAGACCTGTGGTATTGAAGAGAGGGAATATCAGAGTACTATAGGAAAAATGTTTAGACTCAGAAGGGATGAAATTTCATAAATACATTAGAAGGAAGGTCAACCAAGAGGACAAACTCCAAATCAGGGTTTCAAAGGTATGTTCACTTAAAACTTTCATAAATTTTGATTGGAATGTCCGATTGAGTAGATTCAAAATCCCTTGGAAAAAAGAAACCTACAAAATTACATAGGAACAATGATTATAACTATTTTATATCATTACCTTTAATATATTGAGATTTTAAGTTAAGGGTGGGTTGGGGTTAGACCTCAATTAAGAATCAATGGATAAACCTAAATTTACAAGAGATGAAGATAAAGATGAAATCGATCCTATGGAATGGTTGAGGATTGTAAAGGAATATGGTATAAATCATTCAAGGGAAAACAATTATTTTTCTGGTGAAGCTTGGGAATGGTGGTTGAGTATTGATAAGGATACTAGATGGCACTGTATATGGGAAGAATTTGAAAAAATCATCTCAAATAAATGGATCAAGGATACGAAAATGGAGAAAATGTATAGAATTCAAGATGAATTAA
>JASDQU010352874.1:0-11605 GCA_032191745.1 Picea mariana
TACAATAATTGACTTGATGTTATTCTCTCGGAATATAGGACAACATGGAAGAAATGATAAATGTAAAAACCTTTGACAAATAAGCAATAATGTCGATAGAAAACTAGGTGTTATCCTTGTAAATAGAAGTAACATAGAGGATATAGACAACAAAATATTTTTAAAAATGATTGGAGGAATTGGAGAGACTAGAGAAGAACATGCTTTGTGAAATATATAAATGAGAAATGATCAATATTATGGTGAAAAGTTATGATGCAAACAAGATCAAGAAGTAAGATTTTGAAGATGGAATGCTGAATGACACTGAACCCATTCAGCTCTAATGTTTTCTGACATTCTTCCCCACAGACTTATACTAAAACAAATATCTATTTTTTGTTCGTCGAGAAGACCCACAAACCCTTTTTCAAGTGTCGTTAGTATAGCAAACTTGTCGCAACATCCATCAAATGCAACATATTTATATATTTTGTAACATCGCAATCCCAATGTAAAAATTTCCTAAGTGACCGTTGGTATTTTGACTTGGTGAACATACTAAGGTGACCGTTGGAGGGGAAAACCTAGTTTCCAAAACGTCGCAATTGCAACATATATCTTCACAAATGTGGTAAGAGAGACGTTCCAGTGGAAAACGTGGCAAGAGAGACGTTCCAGTGGAAAACATAGCAAGAGTGACGTTAACATGGCAAGAGAGACATTAGCGTGGCAAGAGAGACATCAACATGGAAACACCGACATTTTCGGGCAACATGAATTTATTTTTTTTAAATTTCCTCTATTTTGCGACAATATGGACAATTTTGTCCATAACGCCTATAATAAAACGTCGGAATTTTTACAATATGTACTAGTGTAAGGCATCATCGGATATGACCTGAGATATGCCTCTAGTGTAAACTTGAGTTTGCAGGAATATGCTGATACAGATTGAGCAGAGAGTACAGTGGACCAGAAGAGCACATTCGGTTGTTGTCTTACTGTGAAGTTTTCCATGGTTTCCTGGTGCATCAGGAAACAAAAATCTAGGGCCTTGAGTACCTCAGAATAAAAGTATATAACATTGATTGTGCGAAGCGGTGTGGCTTCACAAACTTCTGACAGATTTACTAGATCATGAGATGGATTCTATGATGGTAACTAGAGTTGTGTGTAAATCTCTTCGAGAACCCCGTGTTTCATGATAGATCAAAACATGTTGAGATAAAATAACATTATATCAGAGACATGTTGCAGAGGAAAGCAGTACATGTGCAATATCTTCCTACACATGAGAAAATTACAGATGTCTTCACCAAATTGTTTGACAATACAAAGTTCAAGTACTTATGTGAGAAACTAGCTTGGTGGAGATTACCTCCTTAGTTAAGAGGGAGTGTTGATGATTATAGCCAGGACGAAGTTTGAATACTTATGTACAAAACTTGGCTTGATGGGAAATGCCTCCCTAACTGAGAGGGAGTGTTGATGATTACAGTTGCGTGAGACATCCTCCAGGACACAGACCTGAGAGAGAGCCCCTTGAGATGGGTGTTTGGTTCCTATCTGAGACAGAGCTGGAACATAGTGATAGCCTCCTCCTTACAAAGAGTTGAGAAGAACTCCAAATGATTCTCCTATGTAACGTAGTGAGAAAGGAGATATATTGATTTGGACGTGCTTGTGGCTGAGCACAAGGTGAATGTGTGAATTCCCATAGAGTTGGGTTCATCATCATGAGATAGAGATGAAGACGATGTATTAGCCTCCTCTGAGTAGAGAGTTGAGATGATGAACTTCAGATGACTCTCATGTGCAATGCAGTGGGAAAGAATATATGTTGAGTGGACATGCCTGTGGATGAGCACAGGTGAATGTGATCCTAGTGGTTAAGCACTAGTGAGTGTGGTTCTCCTGTGAGACGCAGTGAGATAGAGATATGAACATCCCTATGGATGTTCCCCTAGTGGTTGAGCACTAGTGGGTGTATGAGATCCCTTGCTATATTGTTCAATACCCTATTTGTAATGTAAAGGGTACAAGTCGACCCCACCTTAATGTAAAAGATAATTAATATGGTAATTATTAGTTATATTTTGCATTATTGAGGTCAGCCCTATTGTGCCAATAGACACATCATTTGATGTGAAAAGTGTTATATAAATAAAGGTGAATCCCCATTGAGGAAACACACTTATCATTGTGTCGTCTCATGATTTCAAAAGTTGTGGTCTGAACTTATGAGAATTACAACACCCTCTTGTGTGCTAGGTTTGGTGATGGTGTGGGAGGTCTTTCTCTTGAGAAATATAGCAAAGGATTGGCTGGGTTTTCTTCCCTTGTTGAGAAGGGTTTCCCAAGATACTTCTTGTGTTCTTGTGCATGGTTATTCTTCTTGTGATCTTGGTATGTTGCAGTAGTTATGGTTCAAGTTATAGTGAAACAAAAAATTTAAAGAAGTTACATGAGCCATAGCTCATTGAAAATCTAACACTCAAGATCGAGTTTTTGTGGAAGATATGAGGCTATGAAAAAAATGGATCTGAGGTAGTCCTATAGTGTTTTTGAGACAGTCTTTGTGGTGGATGTGAGGCATCTCTGTGGAAGTTCAGAGGCTAGTTTCAAGTGAACAAAGATTAGTTTTCTATCAACTTCTATAAGTCTGTTCCAGGAATGTTTGGAGTACAAATTCTGAAATATATTTAGAATCATTTTAGGCCAAATCTGAAGTAAACTTCAGGCTTGTTCTAAGGCCCATTCCTTGAAAAAGATAAGGTGGTTGTTCTGAAGAAGTCTTTTAATAATTATGAAGAAGTTTGTGTGGTAAATATGCAACTATAAAAAAGTGAACAAATGCAGATCTAATATTTTCTGCAGGACAAATTTTCTGAAGCAATAAGGCATACTTCATGCAAAATTTGAGGGAAAAGTTTGGAACCATCTTTTTCCTATCTGAGAAAATATTGAGGAGTAGCTAGGCCAAACTTGAGACTCATCTTGAGCACAAGTTCCATGCTTGCTACAGGAAGTATATCTAAATCCGAGTTTGAAGAAATTCTAAGTAAACTTTTGAAAAGATTATTTCAAAATGATCCTTGGCATGACTTTTGAGTGTGTGCTATAAGTGCACCTTATTCAATCTCTAGTGGACATCAAGGAGACTAGACTTGCAGCTAGTGATGTGAAAGGTTTCAATCCCTTGTCACTATGTGAATCTTTGTGGAATAAAGGAAAGAAACATAGGCCACCTCAAAAGAAGTCAAGGAATGCAAGCAAGAATGACGAGGAATTCTTCTCTATCTCAGCTTTCTCAGGAGGACCAAAAGAAATATTGAACGTGATTGTAGACTAAGATAAGTTTTGTGCTACTTTCCTTAATTTATTTCATCATTACTCTGTAGTAGCTTGTTTTTTATAATAAAGGGTGTTATCCCTGGTATGGGAGCCCTCATAGCTTGGACCATTATCCTTGGTACAGGAGTCCAAATTTTTCTTGGTAGGTTATTATCCTAGTACAAGAGGCCATTTTGGTTACTATCCCTATGTGAGGCCATCTTGGTTATTATCCTAGTACGGGAGGTCGGTTATCTTATTTCATTGTTGAAGGGCCATGATCCCTAGTACAGGGGCCCATATTTCTCTTTGCTTAGTAAATTACTGTAGAGACAGTAGAGGATCTGAGAAGGCATGGATGTCTCCAGGATTGCAACGCAGGAAAAGGATGATGTCACAACTTTCTCTAGAAAAGATGTTTATCCTTTAGACTTCAGAGGGAGTCAAACTATCTAAGAAGAAATTAGAGAAAGTAGAACTTGTGGACAAAAGGTTTTTTTATGAGACTCTGCAGTGGGTAGAAAGGATAGATTTTTGGGGTGCAATAAACTTCAAAGGCTTACTGGATCTACATCTCTGGTCAGAGACAAATTGAGGTTAGCATAGATGTCACCTTTGAGGAAGAGATAGCCATCCAAAGATCTAGAGAATATCAGATGGAGATTCATAATGAGAAGAAAGAAGAGACAATACCTTCTCCCCCTTCAATAGTTCATAGGGAGACAGTTACTGATCCAATTGATCCAATTGATCCAATTAATCATGTAGCTCAGTTGATGTTCCCAAATACATTGCAGTAAGCCAGAAGAGACCTGCATGGGATCGATAGACTCTGCAGAAGGTAGAGGGACATGCAACTCCTCATGGTACATTCCAAGAGAGAAAGAGACCATAGATATTTTCGAGCTATGTTTCAGCTATGAGCCACATCATTGATACTGAGCCTTCTTGTCATGGAGAAGCAGCAGGTCAATAGGTTTGGAAATATTTCATGACCGAAGAGTATCAGTCCATCATGAAGAATGTTGTGTGGGATATTATTTCGAGATTGAAAGGGAAGTCTGTAGTGAATTCCAAGTGGATCTATAAGATCAAACATGTTGTTGATGGAAGTGTTGAGAAGTACAAAGAGAGATTTGTGGCTAGAGGATTCTCTCAAGTGGAGGATTCTCTCAGGAGACATTTTCTCATTTTCTTGATACACTTCTATCCATACGATTATTTCCCTTGTTGCATCTATGGGTTGGAGACTACGTCAGATGGATCTGAAGACAACCTTTCTCAATGGAGAGATTGAGGAAGAATTTTACATCGAGCAACCAGATGGATTCGTGACACATGAGAATGAGTCTCATGTGTACAAGTTGAAGAAAGCCATGTATGGACTAAAACAAGCACCTCATTCTTGGTATAAGAAGATTGATGGATACTTTATGAGTTTGGGCTCCAGCAAGAGTGTTTTTGATCCCAACCTATACTACAAAAAATGTTGGTGACAAGTGTCTGATTTTGTTGCTATATGTCGATGAATTATTCCTCACAAGTTCATAAAGCCTTATTGTTGAATGCAAGCATGCATTGGCTTCTGAATTTGAGATGAAGGAACTTGGTATGATGTACTACTTCTTGGGACTAGAAGTGTGGTAGAGTAATGATGAGATTTTCTTGGGTCATGGAAAATACACAGTTGAGATATTGAAGAAATTTGGGATGACAGACTGCAAATCCATGCCTACACCGATGGTGATGAATTTGAAGAAAATGAACGAGGCTTCTTCTTATTCAGGCGAGATTAATCCACATATTTACAGACATTTGATTGGATCATTGATGTATTTGGTTAACACCAGACATGATATATGTTATGCAGTGAGTGTACTCAGTCAGTTTATGAGTTAGACAAAACAAACACACTAGATAATAGTGAAGCATGTGTTGAGATATCTACGAGGCACACTTGGTTATGGCCTAAGATATGCCTCCAGTGTAGACATAAGATTGTAGGGATATGCCGATGCAGATTGGGCAGGGAGCATAGTGGAATGAAAGAGCACCTCTGGTTGTTGTTTTACTTTGGGATCTACCATGGTTTCCTGGTACAATAGGAAACAAACTTATGTGGTTTTGAGTATTGCAGAAGAAGAGTAAATTTCATTATGTGTGGCAGTCCACGAAGTAGTGTGGCTTCGCAAGATCCTTGCAAACTTATTTGTACATGAGATGGATTCCACCGTTATCCATTGTGATAACCAGAGTTGTGTGAATCTCTCAGAGAATCCTATGTTTCACGATAAATCGAAATACATTGAGATCAAATACCATTCCATCATAGATATGGTGTAGAGGAAAGCGGTACACATGCAATACCTTCTACACATGAGCAAGTTGCAGAAGTCTTTACCAAACCGCTTGCTAGGAAAAAGTTTGAGTACTTCCATGAGAGACTTGACTTGGTGGAGAATGCCTCCCTAGTTGAGAGGGAGTGTTGTTGATTGCAACTTCATGAGACATTCTCTAGGTCGTTCTCCTCTGGACTAAGTTGAGACAATCTGTGAGAACATCCATGTGATGGGTGTGTCATGTTCCTTTGGACTGAGTTGAGATGACGTGTGTGGTCTCTTATCATGCTCCTTTGGACTGAGTTGAGATGACTTGAGATGGTCTCATGTCAGACTCCTATGGACTTAGTTGAGTCAACTTGAGATGGTTGTCCAGATGGTACTCCTATGGACTCAGTTGATTTGATCTGTTGAGAGTGACGTCCATGTCGTTGAGCACAGGAGGATGTGCCCCTAGTGGTTGAGCACTATAGGATGTGTGAAATCCCTTGTTATATTGTCAAAGAGTAAGTATTTGGTAAAACCCTAATTTGTGTTGCAAATGGTACAAGTCGGCCCCACCATGTAAAGATAATTAATATTGTGTCAAAAATTAATTATATTATTGAGTTATAGAATTCAGCCCTATTGTGCCAATAGACACATCCATTTGATGTGCTAGGTGATGTATAAATAAGTGTTAGATCCCCACTGTGGATCACTCACTCATCATCTCAGCACCTACTTGTAGGGATGAAGTGCGCACTTCTCTTAGGTGCTAGTTTTCTTAGTCATAGAAGCACCCTCTTGTGTGCTCTAGGGTTTGTGGTGTGGAGGATCTTCTCTTAGAAATATAGCAAAGGATTGATGGGTTTTTCCCTTGATTGAGAAGGGTTTTCCCGGGATAATTTATGGTGTCTTGTGCATAGTTATTCTTCTTGTGATCTTGGTTTACTCTAGCTAGTGTATTGTTGTTGCATTGTTTATGGTTTAAGTTCATGCTAAACATAAATGAAATGCATGTGCTTGAGCTAAGAATTAAAATTCAACACCATCGTAGGTGAAGAAACAATATCTTCTTTCTCTTCTGCAATCTGCTTCTGTTGGATAGAAGGTGTTGAGGCTACAATGGTTGCAATGTCCTTATATGCATCCTTTGAATGGGCTATGAAGAGGCTAAATTTTGCAGTATGAGATATTACCTTGCGACACTGTTTTGGTGGAACAATAGTTAGAACTACCTTTGGTATCCTGTAGAGATGACCCCCAGAGTAATAATGAAACTACGAGGTCGAGAATTATAAACAACATGAATTTTCCACATATATGGTTGGCCCAAAACAACATCGCAAACATCAAGAGGGGAAACATCACACACTACCTCATCTTTGAAGGGTTGGATGCCATAGGAAAGGCCACATTGTTGGCTGACATGAAAATCCCGTCCCTGGTGAAGCCAGCCGATGTTGTATGGTTGTGGGTGTGGTGTTGTTGACAACCTCAATTGTTTGATGACCTCAGTTGAGATGAGGTTCTTCTATCTACCGCTATCAACAATGAAATGCAACGGGGCCCCCTTCACCCACATCTGTGAATGGAAGAGCTGCTCCCCCTCTTCATGATCTACTCGTTCTTCTAGTTGAATTGTTGCAGTCGCAACAATAGCAGTGGGGTCTGTGTCGATGATCTTTCTTTTTTTCATTATTTTCTGGATCAGATTCTGAATCGGGGTTTGGCTCCTTGTCTTTGATCTTGGCCACCAATGACTATTTCAAGCGACATTCATCGATGTTGTGACAGGGTATTTTGTGGAAGTTGCACCACTTCCCAGTGTCATTCTTCATCTTTCTTTTACCCTTTTTTTCCTGTGTCTTGGTCTGGTTTTCGGGAGGATGTTGGTTAGGGTCATCCTTATCATGCTTTGGTTGTTGTAGATTTGAAGACCCTAACTCCCATTTGTTTTGGTGCCTAAATTTCTGCTTTATTTTGACAACATATCGATAGGAATCTCCCAATGATGATGAAATGCTTAGGAAATCCATTTCGGTTTGGATGTACCTATGCAGAGCCCCGCGGTATTTCAGAACCAAATTTTCCTCAAAGTCTTTGATACCCATCTTAGTGCGAAAGGTATGGAAAGTATTTGTGAATTCCAACACTATTTGACTCTTCTCTTGCCACAATGTGGTCGATTTCATGTACTAGTCTTCATAGTTATCAATAGGGTAATATTGTTCTTTGACCGCGTCCACAAAAAAATCTCAAGTGGGCTTGGCCCCATATATTCCAGATTCCTCTGTGGAATTTTGTTCTCAGTAAGTTTTCCACCAATGTTTGACATGGGGGAGAGCCTTGAGGAGTGTGAAGGTGATCGTTTTCCTGTTGAAAAAATGGTGAACAAAGAAATAACCTTCTAGTAGATTTAACCATTTTTCTAAGGCATCTGCATCTATCTGACCTTCAAATATGAGAATATCAAAATTAACTTGTACCTTGAAGGGAGAGGTTCTTCCAAAGTAGTTTCTTGATGAAAATGCGTCTATTTCTATCGACAGACGTTGAAGGATGTGGGAAAATTTCTAAATCATTTCGGCCCTCTGTCGTGCGAGAGCTTGCTCAAGAAACAGGTTAACAGAATATTTTGCTTCGTCCTTTTTTTTTCTTCCTCCATGGAGGGTTTCTTGGGCATGCGAGAGTGATTGTCCTCAAGAGAGACAAGCTCGAGAGCCAACTTGCTATACTCGAACCTTGTTGGGGACATGCACTGAAAAACGATCAAGAGCAGTCTGCTCTGATACCACCGATCCGAATTATTTTCGGAACAAAATGAAAACAAAGATATTACAATGAAGTGCACATAAATATTTCCAGAAACAGAGAAATACAGTAATACATTATTTATATTAATGAAAGAAATGTACAAAGACTGTAAAAATACAAAGTGAAAGACTCGCTAGAATGGTGGTAGCTTTATCTCTGAGAAGAGATGTGACGACTACGTTCATTCGCAAGAAGATGATTACAATGATGCTATGAAGACCTTTTTTATAATAAACATGAATGTCAAAACCCTAGACATCCAAAAACCTAACCCTAGGAGATGAAGTGTCAAAAGTCATGTGGGCCCCATTGGGGTAAGTTAGTACATCAACTTCTCGGGGTCGTAACTTTTGCATACGATCTTTGTTTTAGGCATGTGATATTTCGTTGGAAAAGTCTTTTTGAGAACTACACATTATGTCGTCAAACTTTAACTTCGTCTACAATTTGACTGTGGCAAGCCAAGAAAACATTGTTTAGGGCCCTAAAACGGCCCTGGAAGTACATAAAAAATGTACTGTCATGAAAACTTCCAAAATAAGCCAATTGGAATAGGTGGGTGAAAACCATTATCCACCTGGATGTTGTGTAGGGCTTCAGGATAACCCCGGAAGTGCAAAACCACAATTACAAAGAAATGTCACTATTACAGAGAAACGTGATGAACTAAAAACTGTCAAGATGGACCAATTAGAATTTGGAACATGTGGGTGGCCACCAATATCCACCTGGATCAGATGGGATTTTCAAATTTCAACCCTCATCTTGACAATATTAATAGACAGTAAAGTTTTCATTAAACTTCTTAATAACATCACCCCATATTAAACTGTAAAATACCTCTCAATGCAATAAATTTGATTTATAGTTGTTCACTTATGTACCTCATGAGAAGTCCATGGATAAAATTAATATCTCCACCTTTAACCTTTAAGGGAGAACGACATGTACGATAACTTAATAGTTGAAAATAAAAATCAAACTGTATATATGTTGATAAGTACCATTAACCGTATTCACATGTGCATAATCTTTGACTCAAAGTTTATATGTTGTTGATTTTTTTTTTTAAAGGTAAATACACATATAAGTTTAATCTCTATCTTGCTCATTGCTTTCGAATCGTATAGGTACCTTTGTGAACGGGATTCCCATAATCTATCGAATGACAAATTGCATCACTAATATAACATAGTGGAGTATTTAAAATAATGTATATTCATGGTGGAATGTAGATATTGTTTTTATATCTATACACAATCGCCTTCAAATTTCATATTACAGAAAAAGATCACCAACATTGATCCGTTTGCCAACTTCGCAACATAGGGGAACTCTAAATTCATTGAAAGATATATCCCTCCAAGTGTCTCTCCCTTAGCAATAACTAAAAACACAACACCTATGCTTAGTTCTAGTACAACCCCCCAAATGCCTAACCCCTAGCAATAACTAAAAACATAACGCCTATGCCTAGTTCTGATCATATTAAATCAGAAAAAAGTTATGTTTTTCCAAACACCCAAAAAAGACATTGATAACTCACAATTGAAAAAGCCCAAGACAAACTTTTATTCTAACCACTATGTAATCTATCAATGTATTTATGATCATGTTACATAAATCACACAAATTTGTTGAGGTAGTCATTCATAGTTGTCTATTTCACATCTAGTTACAGTTTAATGGTCTCCACACTACTAAGCCAAATTTCAAAATTTGGTTGATCCTTGATCACAATATTTGGAAATGGTGCTTCTATATACCCACCACAATTTTGGAAGTAAAAGTTCATCATCCACATTAAAAAATTAGTATTTATCAACCTTTTTAGCAAATTTTTAAGCCCTATAAAATAACATTATCCTTAATCATGGTTGATCTCATGGAAAGTGAAAATAAAATGGACCTAGCAATTCATCTTGAAGTAGTTCCCTCAACAAATCGTTTTGTTTATTCAATATTTAATAAACAATGTTTATATCTAAATTAGCCAAAGATCAAATGTTATGTAAAATTATGTTTAAAAAAAAGAAATAGGTTTTGTAAGAAAAATGGATGTTATAAAAAATTATCGAAAGATCCACAATCTACTTCTCAAGGACATATCCAGAATCTTGCCAATTTTATTCTCCAAAAATCCATGACCTTATTGAAGTACAAAGTGTTGATGTAAGAAACTTTAAGTACAAGGTCTTGTTCAAAATTCTAAGATTGTCCAATATGATAATTATGAATGTTCCAATGTCATCTTCCCTAATAATAATAATAATAATAATAATAATAATATATATATATATATATATATATATATTACATTATAAAATAATTCAAACAGAATTAAAAATAATAATAATAATAAATCAAAAACATTAAACTAGAAAAACATTCAACTTAACATCATAATATAAAACACAAATAAATTGAAAAATATAATAACAAAGATCATCACTGTTGTAAGAGAGATTATCAATGGGGACGCAGTGAGTCCAATGACTTCAATACTTTGTATGTGTAGACCAGCTTTAGTGACCACTGGAGGTGGTGGATACACAGCTGATTGTTCATGACAAAGATCATCACTGTTGAAAAATATAATAACAAAGATCATCACTGTTGTAAGAGAGATTATCAATGGGGACGCCGTGAGTCCAATGACTTCAATACTTTGTATGTGTAGACCAGCTTTAGTGACCACTGGAGGTGGTGGATACACAGCTGATTGTTCATGACAAGGAGGTATATGATACTGCTTGGGGAGGACCAGGTGTTTTTGCTTCGGTTTCAACAGATGGGTCTGTCATAGTTTTTTGTTTGAGGGACAAGGAGCATTATACTATTATTTATGAAAGCTCCAAGCCAGAGACTCCATTGTTACGATTGGGGTGGAACAAACAGGACCCAAGATATCTGGCTATTATTCTTATGGATAACTCTAAAGTAGTTGTGTTGGATATCAAATTTTCTATCGTACCTGTTGCAGAACTTCAAAGGCATCAAGCAAGTGTTGATGCCATTGCATGGGCTCTTCACAATCCTTGTCATATTTGCACTGCTGTAAATGATTCTCAGGATCTGATACGGGAGTTGTCTTCCATTAACCATCCCGTTGAAGGTGGCCTTGATCCCATATTGGCTTACACGGCAGCTAC
>JASDQU010352875.1:0-12054 GCA_032191745.1 Picea mariana
TCTCCAATGCTGGCCATTTTGGGGTTCTCCACTATCCCAATGTTCACTTTCTTTACCTTGATCGGTGTGGCAATAACTTCTGATTCGATAGGTGGACCCTCGACTTCTCTTTCGCCTTTTTCTTCTTCGATATGAATATCGCGTGGATTGTCATCATCTGGTGCTTCCTCTTGTACATGGTAACATGACAACAATTCCTTGACTGTCTGTTTGTTCTTTTGTTGTTTCCTTGACTGTCTGTTTGTTCTGTTGTTGTTCTTCTGTTATGATATTGGCTTCTAGTTTCGTGATGAATATCACTCCTCTTATTTGTTTAATAAATGCATCTATGTTGGGTTTTTCATGTTCAAATGAAAAAGTGATTGTAAAATTCTATTGCAATGTCGTCCAGGTCGTAATTCCTTTGTGCAATTCCTAGTCTGTATACCAGTTCGCTAGAATTCCCTCTAGAGTGTGTATGAAATGATGAGGCCATTCCTCTGGGGGTGTCATTTTCCACAGCGTTCTACACTTCTCCACGTGTCCTGTTGGTGCCCCTTGTCCATCATACCTCTGTTGCTTGTTTTTTTCTTGTTCTACGCTAAACCTTATGCATAGTAATCGCTTATATTGGTACCAATTTTTTATTGTCTCTTTGTGTGCACCCCACCATCTTGTGGGTGTGGCCTTGAGTGCTAAATCAAGTGCTAATAGTATCTGATTCTCTAAAACTGCATTTTCATACTGGGCCAAGAATGTTTCCAAGTCGTTGATTCCATGGAAACTAGGTGGTTCCCTTACTTCTGTGCCTACCCATCTTACTACGCGGTCTATTCGTGCACATATTCTCATGGAAACTTCATGTATCCTTTGTTGCTAGTTTTCTAAACCGGTATCTGAATCTGTTGCACATGAAGTAATGCTTTTCCATCTGAGTATTCCATCTGCGGTTGGGTTTACGTAGTCCTCATCGTGCGCAGTCGTTCTGTACAACTCATTGATTTCCTAGTCTAGGCAAGTAGGTTCTACAAACCTCTCCCCTTTCGATGGATCTAATGGCACAATGAACCTATATTTTCCTGACTCAAATGTCATTTTCCTGGTCTTCAAGTTGATTATGGCTTGGTTATCAAACACCCAATCTAGACCAAGCAATGTTGGGTAAGGTGTTGTGTCGTCCACTATTTCAATGACTTCAAAATCTGCTTTGGTGTGCACTCCATCCAAGTCTACTGTCACTCCTTTCAATCTACCAATTGGTAGGACTCTGTGTTAGTTTGTCAGTTTCAATTGAATAGGTGAATATCCTAATGTGGGCTCTCCCATGCATTGTCATGTCTTCTTTGGTAATACATTAGCTTCAGATCCTAAATCCAGTATGATGTCTCCCATGTTGAAATCTCTGATATTGGCATTTAGTCTGAATTCCCTACTGGTTCTTCTTCTTGTATGTAGGTGATTGACAGTTTTTGGTTCTAGTTTTCCTTCCATCTCGATGATACATTTTTCTAGTATGTTTTGCAATATTTTCATAGATGATGGATCATTTAATACCTTTACACATGATTGCAAAAAACTTTTGATTGTACTTACTTGTCCCATGAGTTTCATTTCGTTGGTATGATCCAATAATGGAGGCATCTCGTACTTTGGTGCCTCCTTGATTTGTTGCGCAGTTGAAGTTGACGCCATGTCTTCCTTCTAAAATTCTTGTCTTGCTTTCTTAAATACCTCTTTCTCCTTCTGCGCGTCAAACTGCTTTCTTGGTTCAGTGTTCTTCTTCACTCGCTGATTTTGTTCTAACTCTTGTCGGGCTGCATCGTTTCCTATTTTAGCTTCTCCATGGGTAACTATATTGATGTTCCATCCTTCATCTCTTGCTTCGGCTAAAATCCACTAAACATTCTGGTTGTTCTGGTTCCTCTTTTCCTGGATCTTTACCAATAGTGTTGGACATTCTTCTGTGTCATGATATGATGTGTGACAATACATACAAGTTGTTGGTGGAAGCGGACATTCTCTTGCATAATGTCCCAGCTGTTGAGAATTTTGACATACCATTGGTCCTCTACCTCATCCAAAACCTCCTCTCGCTCGTCCTCCCCCTTTGTATCCTGCTCGATCTCCTCTCGGCGTGTTATACTGAGGCACCTAATTATACTACACGATATTGTACTGAGGTTGTGCTGTGTTGTATTGTGGTTGCGCGTTGTTATATGGTTTCTATGCAGTATTATACTACTGCTATGCAGTGTTGTATGGAGATGGAACTTGATTAAACCATGGTGCATCTTTCCCAGTCATCATTTCTGCCTGCACTCTATATGCATCTGATGTCCTTTCTCGCATCAACTCCATAGTTCTACAATATTTGTCATCATGGCCTGTTGACTTGAAAAATGTGCAATATGAGCTCTTTGGGATTGTCTGGTATTTCTGCATCATCATGCAGTGATAAGGATCATGACTCGGTTTCTTGCAGATTTCACACCATAATCCTCCTGTTGGCAACAGATTTGGCATCCCGACTGCCATATATTGCGCAAATGTTGGACATTTGTTCTTGTGGTGTCCTTCCATCTTGCATGTGGTACACCAAACAACTTCTCGTTTGTCCTTATTCTTATTCTGGTTTAGTTGGAACGTTAAGTTCTTTAGATCCTCCTTCAGTTCTTTGATAGTTGGGTCCGTCTGCTAATACTGGTTTTCTTCCAGTTGTAGGGATGTCTGCAGAGCCTCTGCCTGCATCTGAAACTTTTGTTGACGCAATGGGTATTTTAAGTGTGGTAGTAGTGAATTGATGAACATGTGCCTATGTTTCATATCGTTCATGAGATATTTCAGCTTCCCCTTCAGTTGCTTGAATCTCTGGTCAATCTCCCATACGAATTCTCCTAGTTTATGTCTTATTTTTATCATCTCATTCATGTACTGATCCTCTGAACTCAGCTTCTAGAACTCATTAATCAATAACTTCTTAATGTCTGTCAGTGTCCTTTTCATCCCAGGTGCATTGTTTGCGTCTAGACTCATGTACCAGTCTAATGCGCAATATCTTAGCATAATATCTAACTGTGCGAGTTTAGTATCCTCATCCGTGATATGTTTTTCTTCCCAGATCTTTGCACAAATAAACAAATGTTTCTCAGGATCTTCTGTTGCTTATCCTCGAAATTCTGGTAACCTGATGGTGGGATCATGTCCAACCATTCTAAATGATGAACTACTACCTCTGTGCGGTGTAGATACCTGATTAGTGTTGTCTAAAATGGCTCCTCCAATTGTTTTTCCTTGTGTATATGTACTTCCTGTTGTCTGACTACTTCTGAACTTCAATTGTCTAAATGGTGGTGTTCTCTTTGGTGTATTAGTTGCACATGGGTTTATGGGTTCCACACTAACATTAATATGGATAGGATTGCTTCCTTCTCTTCCTACCCTTGGACCTCTCTTCTTCCTCTCATATGTTGTGCGCAAGATTTCCTCAATCTGATCCACAGCCCGGAGATCCTCTACCTCTTCCTCATCGCTCGCCAAGCCTTCCCTCACGGCTAAGAATATCTTCTTGGTATTCATCTTGTATTGGTAGGGTACTTCGCTAAGCATCTTTCCATTTGTCTCCATGATCTTCTTGATCTGGTCATCATCCATCATGATTGGGTCCAAGGGTTCCTCCTTATTTCCCTTATCCTTTCCTTCTTCCATTTCTCCTCTTTTTGTCAATGCTTCCCCCCTTCCCCCATGCACGCAGGGAATTTTAGTTGTCTGAATCCATTGTCATTACACCTTTATTATATAGCAGTATCTGAATAGAAGTATACAGGGATTGAATGTACCTTCCTCGAGGTATGCGTAGAAACTCTTGTTTCGCTGTGCTGTACGACTTCTTTGTGTCTACCACAAACTTTGTTATAAATACTGCCACAATACTATCAAGACAAATGTCTACTGCATGGGTGAATTTTTTGTTCACCTGTTGTAGCTGCTCGATCTATACCAGGGTCCAATCTAACTGTCGAGTATGGTTCATTGCATGTTTATCCTTCAACCTTAGTATCCACTCCTGCAATAAGTGTGTAAAATCGCAGAAAAAGACTTCATGCAAATCAGTAAACACGTATTTCTCAAGATATTTGCGGGGTGTTATTAAAGGGTTTTTGTTTTCTTTCTGTGCAAACTCCAGTTCTTTTGTCCTTAACCAACTTTCAATATCAACTTTTGTGGGATTCCATGGTCTCAACATCCCCTTCTAGTAGCTCATTGCTTTCTTTTTCCCCTTTTATATTCTTTGACTCTTCTCTTGCTCGACCTATCTCATTTACTCAATCCTACTCTGTTCCTACCAATGAAAACAAAACCATTTTTTGGTTACACTACTTATTTTATGTTGAGCTTCTTGACCCAGGGTTCATGTCTTTCAGGTTTCCAACAAAGCCTCTAAAACTATCAGCCCTCCTAGTAAACCAGAAGGCAACGCAACACACAGAATGTGCTGTACAGTCTCACCCGAGATAACTTTAATCAGTGGCTATAAGACTCATGTGTTTACAGCCTAGTATTAAGTGTGAGATGTGAGTACTATATATTGAACCACTATTATAACTTGTAAACACGATATGTTGTTATTTACGAATAAATAGGAAACATAAAAACTCATTCATTCAACATAACCATAACTACTAAAGACATTAAAGATATGCATGCATTCATCACATAACAAATATGTTGCCATGGTTCACCCCCTCCTGGGCTACGTCCACAAATATTTGTCTCTTGGCTCTTTTATTATGGTATTTCTGCATCTACAGTGTCGCGCACTTACAACTCTTCCAGTTGGGTAAGATCTATATGAGGCAAACTAGATCGCACCAGGTTCCTCAGCCTACGATCTAACCCTCAAGATATACCCTCCTTCTTCGTCTCTAGCTCAACAACTTACAAAAATATATAATACAACAAAATATTACACATTGGTTCGCTACAATAGAACTTCTTACAATATCAACTTATCACTATAAACTATGAACAACAATAACAACAACAACCGAACCGAAACCCTCTATGATACCTAAGTATCTATATTTATACATCTATTGGCTCTTCAACCATTAAAATATATTACCGAAACCCTAACCCTAACATCGTTAGGTCTTCCCTTCATGCGTGCATGTTGTTCTTTATTCCAGTTGTCGCTTTCCTCGTGCATGTTTTCTTTCCCAAAATTGCCTTGCTTTTCTGCTTCGGCCTACGTCCAACATGATCCGATCCATAAAATTTGGTCACATTCACATGCGGAAGGCATAGGTCATGTTGAAAGTGATGGGGCTAAAAATTATAGGAATGCGAGAAAGTTTCACCTTTGGTATGCAAAGGGGGGTCAGATACGGGAAGATCTGCAGGGATATGTAGCTTGGTGAAGTTCATCGTAGCGACAGATTCAAGATGGGTAATAATGTCTTGTTTGAGCTCATCTTTGACTTCCGCGATTTAGGCGGTGATGGATAAAGGCATCCTTTGATTGATGGTGGAAATATTGGCACTGATTTGTCGCACTTCTTGTTTGGTTTCTGTGAAATTAGAGTGCAAGGTAGTGAAGCAAGCTTCCAAGTCTTGGCTACGGGTGTGGGCCATGATAACGAGGGAACAAGAAAAGGGGCAGGTGGGACCACACATAAAATGGATTATGGGTGAAGTGTATCACAACGATCAGGGTGACGAGTGGAATCCAATGGGGTAAAGCTGAAATAAGGGTGTTGGAATGGGGCTGGGTCCACAAGAAAAAAAATTGTTGAAAAATGATAGGTATGACTGGGATAAGGGCGAAGAGAGAAATCCAACGGAATAGGTCTCAAATAATGGTGCCAACAGGATCCATACTTTTTTTTTTACTCCTGTGGAGTTATACTCCGATCTGAAGAATACTGCAGTGATGAAATGACAAAATGGTTAACAGGAAGAAATGTATAGAAATTTCACAACTTGAATGTAGGAGACACAGTTGTGCCACAATAGATCTTGTCTGTTCTGTTTTTGTTTCTTTCCCAAGGGTTAGGTATTCAAGGATTCTATAGACAAGGGTTTTCCTTGTGCTATATCTCTCTAATATACATGTGGTGTCCCACAATAGTACTCGGCCCAATATCTCAGGGCACCAACTATGGAGGCTAGACCATGCCCTTAGCAGTACGACCCGACTACCCATGTACTAAAGAGTATCTTCTTGAGTGTTGTTCTTGGTGACACTATAGCAGTTAGGAGGTCGATCGGTTTATCTATTGAGGGCTTTAGGATATCTAGGTTCATCCGTATACAGGTGTTGTCTGATGCGCTACCACTCGAAGGGGTACCAACATGGGTTACAAGGGTGGCCATCAGATGTGTGCTTAAGTACCACTTGTATTTATTGCGTGTACGAATCCCTAACCACGGTTTTATGTGTGTAATGACAGATCTCTGTAGCTTAAAGATGTCAGAATACGTCTCTACCCTGAAAAAAAATTAACCCACAATTTTTTGTCGAGGAAGGTGCTTTGATACCACTTGTAATATTCCAGATATAAAAAAGTATGCAGAACATAAATAAATAGCTAGAAATGGTAGATGAACATCAATATAATCATAACAACACCACAATAATACCAAAATGATACCAGAAGAACACCAAAAAGAAAACTTTGATTACTGAGACCAATGTTCACTTGCCTCTTCGAGGGGGAAACCTCGAGCAGAGTAGAGCTCTATTACAATAATATCCGAGACAAAATTTCTCATACCCTCGACTCCTATTTATACTAAACATGTCTATCAAAAGAACCATCTAGAGGAAGATCCTTCTAGAAGCAGAAGCTTATATTAGGTATTCTTACATTGGACGTATTCTTCCTTATTGCTAGGCCTTATTAATATTGACCTTTATTACATGGAAATATATTATTCTACCTATGTGAGGGGTTAGGTCCCTAACATCTTGTCTCTTTTCGTGCTAGCTCTATTTCTTAACATTGTATCAAAGCTCTTTTGGTATTAAGGCTTGGTATATCCATGGTAGTGATCCATGGAATAAGGGCATGATATCTACCCCATGATAGTGACCCATGGAAGGTTTGTAGTTTGAATATTAATGATGCACATATCAGAGCTCTTTATTCTTAAGGGTTTGATAAATTCTTGATCATGTGATCCATGAGTAATATCAAACTTATATTAGAGAGTTCATGGATAAAAAACTTAGTATGTGACTTGGATTGTTGGGTAGCCATTTTCAAAATAATTAAAGTTGCAACCAAAAGTATAACACTAAGTAGCTGAAAGACCAAGAAAAATATGTAGAAACATATTACCAAGATCTATCCTAACTAAAATATTATTGGAATCATCAAAACAAATAAAAGTATATCTATCAAATAAGAGAGAGGAGACAAGAAGTATACATGGTAAAACCCCAAGGTGGAGAAACATACATGGAATCAAGGCCTTCTATTTTTTATATAACTCTCCCAATTACAMTTTATAGAGAACAYACATGTATYGAGTTCAAATGTGATCCATAAAACTCCCAAAMATATGAATGATATAGCCTAAGGACCCCTAGGSTCTAGGATAATGATCAATACCATAATCCACCCTCCACTCTTCYTTGATTGAATWCCAATTAYCTCAATTTRTCATAACTAGGATAAAMTTAGACCATTGATCRTAAGGCATAGTCAAGGGTGGAGATCAACTAATCCATAAATKTTAATGGTAAGATCATCAATAACCAAGGTGGAATTAGTGGATAAGAATGACCTATGAGTGTAGGTCATCATTACATGAGAGAGGGATCACTAKAAAATAATTYCCAAAAACATTTTCATGTGCACATGTGCAATATTACAAAATTATAGTAAGGCCATGTTACATGTATGCCCCACAAATGATTTTATAATGATCATCATTGTGACACTAAGTACAAAATCACATCAAGCCACTAAACAACATTAAAACAAATTGTAACATTCCCTCTTAATGTTGACTAGAGGAATGAACATCTAAGCTGATTTGAGAAGTATTTAGTTACCAATTTAATCATTAATCCTTCATTGATAACAAAACTTTTCTCAGTTAACATTATATTTAAATTGACAATACATCCTGCATTGTTATGTAGATAGCTTCTCTTTAACTAGAATCTTTACTTATGAAAATAACTTGCATAACCCATTCAAATAAGTAAATTGAGACAATTAAAGAGGAGATCAAAGAGAACAAAATTACACAAATACACCAAAACTTGATAACGGATTTCACCAAACACCCTAGCTACGTCTTCAGATTCGATTCTCGTAGAGTGGCCTTTTCATGAAATCAACAAAATTGGAAAAATTACATGAACATATCCAACTTCTAGAAATGACTCTTAATTCTGCTGCTCAATACAATTCCGGACTACACCATTGTGTTTGCCGCAGAATCATGATAAAAAATGACTATACACACATCTATGTTTTGTGTTGGTCTTCCCTCATTACCAACAGGCCTCTTGGAAATAGAAATTGCCTTCTGCCAATGGTAAAATCCCCCTTGTTATATACAAAAGGGTCAATACTTCAAGTCTTCCTTCACCCACATTTAATGGGATTTGGTCTCATTTAATTTGGGGAATAAACATACCAAATATCAACTTTAATACATATATGGTCTGACCAAACCAATTAATTGGATAGCCATAACAATTTATCTCAACAACCATATATGGGTTTTCCCCAATAATATATGGCCTATGCAACGATAACCATAAATAATAATCACATGGTCTTTAAAAATCCCATATATGATATATATGGCCCACTAATTTTTGGTGAACCATATAGATATGGTTAAAATCTATAACCATATGACATAATCCATCCATATGATATGATTCCTCACTTTTAATGGATTTAACCATTTTTTAAAATGGGTATGAAATATATGTTTTAACAACCATATAATTTATAAGGTTTATAACCATATATCATATAACAAATTGACATATTTTAAAATAACCAAATCCACTTTTAATGTATTTTGGATCCTCTTTTAATGGAGATTGGATCCACTTTTAGTAGAATATGTTTTTTTTAATAAATATTTGTTATATGTTTAAAAATAATTTCAATTCGGTTGTTAAATAAATAAACCATAACCACCGAAATATTCCATGACCACCCGTGCGCTACGTGGTGCCATATGTCACTTTCTCATTGGTCCACCTGTTTGCCACGTGTCACTGTCACGTCATCATGACACATCATCACTGCCACATGTCTCTATCACTTTGAAATTTTTCCCTATTGGACAAAATCTTTGACCGATCCATCAGAAAAGATCTTGTCGAGCTCTTCAAAATGGTTTTGGTCTTAAGGAAATTTGAGTACTTTAAATTTTTTTCCATCCTAGATCCTCTTGGATCATTCCTCCCCACTAAGAAGCTTTTGGACCACCAAAATTTGATCATTCATTAATAAAGCGAGGGCATTGCATCTCCACTTGTCCAAAATCCAACCATCGTGACTAGATGGGGAAAAGCTGATGCATCACAATAAACTGTCCAACCATGGTAAAAAATGCAATTATACTATTGGTATAAATATTCATTTCCTTACTTCCTCAATCTCTTGCATGCACTGTCATTTCTATCAATAAAAAAAAACTGACAAGCAATAGTAAGAAATACATTACTTCCAAAGGAAATGAATGAACAAATTGCTTTATCTTTTGAACAATTTTACCAAATGATTTTACCCACTCATGGAGATGAATTGGATCACAACCTGGAGACATATCTTCTACATCTGTAATAACAAGTGATATACCTTTGATACCCATAGTTGTAATCATTGTCTCATCACCGAAATTAGACCCCAAGTCTTGTTGCACTGTAGCAACAATATTTTGTTCCTCCTTCTTATGGAACTTCTTTGGTAACAACTCAGGATGTAATTTCCAACAATGATCTTCATCATGCCCCTTCTTCTTGTAATGAGTGCATGTGACCTTCTCTTTCTTCACTGTAGTTGTTTTCTTTCCATCTTTCTTCGACTTCTTCTTGAATTTAGGTGGTTCATTCTCCATACCATGATTTCCTTTGMTAGCTTCAARATGAGTAGCTTGTAATGACACTTCGTCAATATTAGTAGGATTAAACATCAAAATAGTATGGTGAAGATAAGAATGTGAACCACCAATGTATTTAACAATATTTTCACAAGTGTGTAATGGAATTTCCAATGCTAAAGCCTTATTCTTGAATTCTTATTTATAAGCTTGAACATTTTTCCCTTTTAATTATTTTATATGTAACCATTCAATCATAGATGTTTGAGTATATTCCAAAGGATAGAATTGCTTTATCATTGCACAAATAAATTCAACCCAAGAGGAAATGATTTTACCATGTTGTACCAAGTCCGCTTGATCTTGACTCTCCCACCACATGAGAGTTGTACCGCTCATGTAGAGAGTATCCAACTAAATCTTTGCATTTTCCTTTTTGATCTTTTTCACCCTGCAATGAACTTCTATCCGCTTTACCCAGTTGTCTAATTTCTCAGCATTCAATTCTCCATCATAAATAGACAAGTCAAATTTTACATCTAGCTTTAGTAATGGCATATCATGAGAATGAAACAACTTTTTAGAATGGTTATTCTTTGAAGAATGTTCACTTGCACCATCAATAGATGATGATGATGGTAAATAAGGTTCTGAAGGTCCACCATCTTCGCCTCCTCCTTCTAATTTCATCGAAGATTCACCTTCTCCAATTATTTGATCTCTTCGTTGCCCTCTTTCATTGTAAATTTCTTGCACCATGGTTTGCATCAACATAAATGCCTCGAATAAATTATCTTCAGATTCGTAAGGACCTAGCCTTCTTGGTGAATCCATCTTGCATTTACGAAGTCTCCTTTGGATTTCTAGATTGTAACTTGAAATCTTTCCTTCACCTCACTTGAGTCTAGCTGTTATAAGCATCCGCCTGTCAACCCTACTCTGATACCACTTGATCTGAGAAGTATTTATTTACCAATTTAATCATTAATCCTTCATTGATAACAAATATTTTCTTAGTTAACAATATCTTTAAATTGACGGTGCATCTTTCATTGTTATGTATATAGCTTAACTTTAACTAGAATCTTTACTTATGAAATTAACTTGCATAAACCATTCACATAAGTAAAATGTGAAAAGTAAAGAGGAGATCAAAGAGAACAAAATTAAACAAATAGACCAAAACTTGATAACGAAGTTCACCAAACACCTTGGCTATGTCTTTGGGTCTGCTTCTCGTGGAGTGGCCCTTTCATTAAATCAACAAAATTGGAAAAAGTACATGAACATATCCAAGTTCTAGAAATGACTCTCAATTTTGTTGCTCAGATCTAGTTCCAGACTACACCATTGCGTCTGCCTCAGAATTATGATAAAAAATGACTATACATACCACTATGTTCTGTGTTGGGCTTCCCTCATTACCAACAAATCTCTTGGGCATGAAAATTACCTCCTACGAATGGTAGAATCCCCCTTGGTTATATACCAAAGGGTCAAAACTTCAAATCTTCCTTCACCCACATTTAATGATATTTGGTCTCATTTAATTTGGGGAATAAACATACCAAATATCAACTTTAATACAAATATGGTCCGACCAAACCAATTAATTGGTTAACCATAACAATATATCTCAACAACCATATATGTTTTTTTCCCAATAATATATGGCCTATGCAATGGAAACCATAAATAATAATCATATGGTCTTTTAAAATCCCATATATAATATATTTCCAACTAATTTTTGGTGAACCATATATATATGGTTAAAATCCATAACCATATGACATAATCCATCCATATGATATGATTCCCCACTTTTAATGGCTTTGATCATTTTTTTAAATGGGTATGAAATATATGTTTTAACAATCATATAATATATATGGTTTAAAACCATATATCATATAAGAAATCGACGTATTTCAAAATAACCAAATCCAATTTTAATGGATTTTGGATTCTCTTTTAATGGAGATTGGATCCACTTTT
>JASDQU010352880.1:0-11599 GCA_032191745.1 Picea mariana
TCATTATAAGGTCGCAGATCTAATGGTAGAGATTGTGTTAGGATTTTTTTCCCTAGAAGGAAACCCTCTTTTATGAGGGAAATGTATTGCGGCTATGGTTGATGGTGAATATTGTATTCTTAGAGAGGAGACTGTGAGAGAAAGAAGAGGAAGTTACAGTGGGTTTTTTTGTAGGTTATATCCCTTCATTTGTTGGATAATAATAAAGGAAGGACCTGGCAATTTCTCTGGTGGACGTATCCCACTCTAGGTGAACCACATAAATCCATGTCTCTCTTGTATTGTGTATCTTCTATGTTTTGTTTCCACATTTATTTTATTTTATTGCTCCACGGTCCTGTTTTTATAACATCAATATCCATGGAAAATCTTTCGATCTTGAAAATTGAGCCAATTTGTTTTTTGGGGGGGGGGGTGTTCATGAAATAATCTAGAGTTTGCCCATTCCAGGGTTTTCATTTTATGCAAGAAGATCCACAGATATCATAAGCCCCAAGGGCACCCACATCTCCATTGCCACAAAGAGGAGCTCCATAGATCTAAAACAATACAGATCTCTCCCTCTAGACCAGTTCAAGCTCTGTTGCCTTAGGGTTTGGAGCCCTTTGTTCTCAAAACAGAGTCCTTTGTTCATCATTGCAACCCAGGGGTGCCTTTTCTCTTCAATTGGCCTCACAATGCCTCCACACAAAGATCCTTTGGCAGTTGACTTAGATTCCAACACATCAAATCGCGTCCAAGATCTTACCTCCATCCTCAATGAGCTACTCAGAATGCAACAACAAAACAATCCAGATTCATTCTGGTTGGACACTCGAATCTAGCTACCCAAGTTTGCTGGGCAAACGAATAGTGAAATGGTGGATTCTTGGATCCGTAGCCTATCCACCTATTTCAATACATGTCCAGGCCTTACCGAGGAAAGAGAACTCCATATTTTCGCCTTGCAATTATAAGGACTGGCACAAACTTGTTGGGATACAGAGAAAGAGAAGACCACATTTGTAATAGAGATTGTGGATGCTCTAGAATCCTCTACTTCGCAACCCATCAAAACCTGGGCTCAACTTTTCGAAGCTTTGAGAAATCACTTCTACCCACTTAGGTATGTGCAATCCTTATGGATCAAATGGCACAAAATTCGACAACTCCATTCACAAGGAGTGCAAGGCTACATAGACTTCTTCTGCAAGATGTGCCTCTTACTTCATGTTCCAGATCTAGAAGAGGTACTCATATTACAATTTGTGGTTGTTTTATTAATTCAATTCATTTGAGAAGTAGAGATGTTTGAAAATCCAACTTTAGATAAAACATTTCAAAGATATTTGTCTATAGAAAGGAAAGTCACTCCTAGAGGTCGTATTCCTCAGTCCCGCCCTTACACCAACCCCCCCACCTCTCAACCATCCAACTCCCATCCCTCAGCCCTCTTTCCACCTCCTCGAACTCAAAACCCCACACCCAATACAACTATAAGGACACCCTAGTGATCATTCCACAAAAATACTTCACACAATTCATCAGATTGTCGAATCCTCCAAAATCTAAAAACAAACAAAACTCTACTCACTGAGCTCATTGCGCCTTCCCAAGTAGAATATATTGAAGAAGTTCCTTTGGACAATCCCCAAAAAGTAGATCCCTCATTGATTCTAATGACCCAGGAAGATTCGAACGCATCCACCCAACCCCTCTTCACCCATAACTACCAAATCAAAAATTCCTTGGCTTTACTGATTATGGACAATGGAATCCAGAAAAATTTGGCGTCTCAAGCCCTTGTAAACCTCCTTAATCTTTTCACCACTCCACATCCGCAACCCTATCAACTCGGATGGGTCCAAAAGGATGGCCCTCACCTTACCTAACGCCCCTACTTATCGGTTGGCCCCAACAGAAATAGAGGAAATGGAAAGACAACTGACCAACCTCATCAACTATGGCAACATCCAACCTTCATCTTCTCCCTGTGCTTCTACCACCTTTGTCATCCCTAAATGAGATACCTCATAAATGTGCCTTGTCACAAATCACCAATCCTTGAACAAAGCCACAATAAAACTCCATTACCCCCTTCCTCAGATTGAGGAACTACTCGACACCCTCCCAGGAGCTAAGTGGTTTACTAAATTGGATTTGACATCTGGCTACCATCAAGTTCGAATGAACCCAGATGATGTTTGGAAAACAATGTTCAAGACCAAATTTGGTCTTTTTGAGTGGAAAGTCATGCCTTTTGGTCTCACCAACGCCCTAGACACTCTCATGAGGCTCATCAATGAAATCTTCAGAGCACATTTGGGTTGATTTGTGGTCATCGACTTAGATGACATTCTCATATTCAGTGGGACATGGGACACTCACATGCATCATGTCTGACAAGTTATCCAAATTCTCCAAGAGCACAAGTTCCAAGTCAAAGAGAAGAAATCCTATTTTGGTTAGACTTCAGTCCCCTATCTCAGCTTTGTGGTCATCTCAGAGGGTATTCAACTAGATCCAGCTTGCATCCAAGCATTGAAACAATGGCCTCTACGTTCTTAATCTAAGGAGTTGAAAATCTTTTTGGGTGGCATCAATTTATATCATAAGTTCATTCCCTCTTTTTAAAATATTTCTCGACCTTTTCATCATCTCTCAAATACTTCTTCTACATTCATCTAGACCAAAGAAAAAACTACTCACTTTGCTCAGCTCAAAGGCGCCCTCTGCTCATCCCCTGTTTTACATCTACCAGACCTCTCCCAACCCTTTGAGATTTAGTCTGACGCCTCACAATATGTTATTGGTGTCGTACTTAAACAGGGAGGACACCCCATTTCCTACCACTCTGAAACCCTTTCCAAGGCAAAGAAAAATTATAGTACCTATGACAAGGAATTTTATAGTCTAGTGAAAACACTCAAACAATGGAGGCATTATTTGTTGGATAAAGAAACCATTATGCATACTGACCATCACACTTTGAATTTCATCAACTCTCACTCAAAGATTGGGAACAAAGGCACCTTAAATGAGCCTCCTACATTCAAAAATTTCACTTAGTCATCAAATACAAGAAAGGCACTTCTAATAAAATGGATGATTTGCTAATTCGACCTCCCACTCCAGTTCTTTCCATTCTAGAAGTTTGTTGTGCTACTTATGACACATGGAAAGATCAATATGCTACTGACACTGACTTTATAGATATTTGGGAAGCTTTGCAAATCCCCATAGTGATCAATCAGACCCCCTTCCTAGACTACACTATTCGGGATGGGTGGCTATATAAGTTGAATTTGCTATGCATTCCACACTCAAAAGACCGCCTCTTGCTCATCAGGAAAGAGCATGATTCAGCCTATGGGGGCCACTTCGGGACCACAAAGACCACCCAACATCTGCAACGCCATTTTCATTGGCCTTCCATGTAGCCTCAAGTTGAAAAATTTATCAAAGCTTGTGCCTTATGCTCACGATCCAATCCATCCAACTGGAAGCATGGGCTGTATCAACTACCGTCGATTCCTTCTCAGCCTTTGGATTCAATCTCAATGGACTTCCTAAGTGGACTTCCAACAACCCAAAAGAAACATGATGCAATCTGGGTAGTGGTATGCCGCTTCAGTAAAATGGAAATTTTTATCCCATGCACAAAGACTACTATAGCAACGCAAACAACGAAACTCTATTTCCGTCATGTTTGGCCTCATTTTGGCCTCCCAAGCAATATCATCTCAGACAAAAATTCTCGCTTCCTCAGTACATTTTGGAAGACCATATGGGTGCTATTGGGGTGCCACCTCAAGTTTTCTACTGCATTCCATCCTCAAACGGATGGCCAAATAGAAGTTTTCAACAAAGTCTTAGTGCATGCTCTCCGAACTCACTTTGGGCGTAACAAACAATGGGACAATTACTTACACATTCTCCAGCATAGCTACAACAAGGCAACACATTCTTCTACAGGATTTTCACCTTTTGAAGTCTTATTGGGTTTGCAACCATCATCTCCAACCAAGCTTCCACTTCCTTGGGATCCTCAAAGTACCTTCCATCAACAACAGGAACAACTGTCATCTCAACGATTTCTCCAACAAATTGCACAATGCCACAGTGCAGACACATCAGCACTCAAAGAAGCCCAAGCTCATGCAAAGCAGCACCATGACAAACAAAGAACCTTCATGGCCTTTCAACTAGGGGATCAAGTCTGGTTACACTTGAATAAGAAGCACTTCAAAGGAAACCATCACAAGATTCTGCCAATGAGAGATGGTCCGTATACAATACTCAACAAGATTGGAGAAAATGCATATAGGTTGGATCTGCCACCACAAATGGGAATCCATAATGTCATTAATGTAAATCACTTAAAGTTGTTTGATCCTTCCCTCTTGGAAGAACCATTCACCATCACTCATCCAGTGGACAACATTCCTGATTTCCAACTCCCATTGGCCAAAGACACTATACTGGACACTCGAAGTCGCTCTACAAGACACCCGACTTACACTTCCTATTTGGTAGCCTGCCAAGGCCAAAATCCATCTCAGGCAAAGTGGATCACAACTGATGTATTGCACAACAAGTTTCCAAATCTTCTCATGGAACCTAGGACGCTTCCAGATCTAAACAAGGAGGAATTGGCCAAGGAGGCCACCTAGGGGAATGCCCACCTAGGGCGCACAAGTCAATCACCTAGGCGCAACACTTCTTCACCTTTTGATGATGAATTAAATATATGTAAAATAAATGGTTCCCTTGGTATATAAGGTGAACTGGGACTAAAATAAAGCATTCTTACCTTTTCTTATGAAGCTATGTGTCTTGGTTGTTCTTTTTTCTAAGTTTGCATTTTACATTCATGACAATTTTGTTTTTAGGGTTATATGAAGAATAACCAGTGTGCCTTCCTTCATGGATGCCTCCTAGTGACTCCATTTTCCATGCTTCCACGTTTGAGAGCAAGCTTATCTCATTAGCTATCCACTCTCTTAGGGAGAAAATCAATTCCTTTGAGTTTTCTGAGGCAGAAGGGAGGACGCACCAATTGGGGTTTTGTGCCCTTTTTGGTTTCTTCTTTGTGGGAATGAAGTGAGTCCGACCTCTTCCATGGCTGCACTAGAATTCTTCCACTAATCCCCAGAGGTCACTCTAAGATCACCAAAACCTCTTGGCCACTCTCGAATCACCCTGCTTTGAATCCCCATTTTCTTGGTCACCCAAACTAATGGTGCACCCTTGAGGAGAGTTTTTGGTCAAAAGTCGAGATATGGCTTGCATGGTCACCTTATCCTATAGATCAACTCCTTGGGAAGATCACTGAGATCACCAAAACGTCTTGGCGACTCTCGGGTCACCCCAATTTGGATCCCCATTTTCTTGGTCACCTAAACTAATGGTGCACCCCTGTTCAGATTTGCACCCCAAAGGAGAGTTTTTGGGCAGAAGTCGAGCTATGGATTGTGTGGTCACCTTCTCCTATAGATCACCTTATTGGGCAGATCAATTGGTATTAGAGCATCAAGATCCATGGAAAAGCTTCTGATCTTGAAGATTGAGCCAAAATGTTTTGGGGGTTTTCATGAAATAATTGAGAGTTTTCCCATTCCAGGGTTTCCATTTTATGCAAGAAGCTCCACAGATCTCATATGCCCCAAGGGAGCCCACATCTCCATTTCCATAAAGAGGATCTCCACAGATTTAAAACAATATAGATCTCTCCTTCTAGACTAGTTCAAGCTCTGTTGCCTCAGGGTTTTGAGTCCTTTGTTCTCAAAATAGAGTCCTCTATTCAACATTGTAATCTAGGGGCGCCTTTTATCTTCAACTGGCCTCACAATACCTCCAAGAAAAGATCATTTGGAAGTCAAATCAAATTCCAACACATCAAATCCTGTCCAAGATCTTACCTCCATCCTCAATGAGTTGCTCAGAATGCAACAACAAAACAATCCAGATCCATTCTGTTTGGACACTCGAATCCAACTACCCAATTTTGTTGGGAAAACGAATGGTGAAATGATGGATTCTTGGATTTGTAGCCTATCCACCTATTTCAATACATGTACAAGCCTTACCGAGGAAACAAAACTCTAGATTGTCGCCTTGCAATTAGAAGGACTGGCACAAACTTGGTGGGATACAGAGAAAGAGAAGACCACATTTGTGATAGAGATTGGGGATGCTCCAGAATCCTCTACTTCACAACCCATCAAAACTTGGGCTTGACTTTTTGAAGCTTTGAGAAATCGCTTCTACGCTTCTCGGTATGTGCAATCCTTATGGATCAAATGGAACCAACTTCGACAACTCCCTTCACAAGGAGTGTAAGGCTACATACACTTCTTCTGCAAGATGTGCCTCTTACTTCATGTTCTAGATCCGGAATAGGTACTCATATTAAAATTTGTGGCTAGTTTATTAATTCAATTCTACGAGAAGTAGAGTTGTTTGAAAATCCAACTTTAGATAAAACGTTTCAGAGATCTTTGGCTATAGAAAGGAAAGTTGCTCCTAGAGGTCGTATTCCTCAGTCTCGCCCTTACAACAACCCCCCCTCTTCTCAACAATCCATCTCCCATCCATCAGCCCACTTTCCACCTCCTCGGACTCAAAACCCCACACCCAATACAACTACAAGGACACCCTGGTGCTCATTCCACAAAACTACTTCACACAATTCATCGGATTGTCAAATCCTCCAAAATCTAAAAACCAACAAAACTCTACTCACTGAGCTCATTATGCCTTCCCAAGTAGAAGATACCGAAGAAGTTCCTTTGGAAAATCTCACAGAAGTAGATCCCTCATTGATTCTAATGACCCCGGAAGATTCGAACGCATCCACCCAAACCCTCTTCACCCATAACTACCAAATCAAAAACGCCTTGGCTTTCCTAATTATGGACAATGGAATCCAGAAACATTTGGTGTCTCAAGCTCTTGTCAACCATCTTAATCTTATCACCACTCCACATCTGCAACCCTATCAACTTGGATGGGTCCAAAAGGATGGCCCTCACCTCCTAGTTTCCAATCATTGTCTGGTCACTTTCGCAATAGGCCAATTCAAAGATATTGTCCTTTTTGATGTCTCCCCCTTGGATTGTGTGGATTTGCTACTCGGTATTGCATACTAAACCCAAAGAAATGCTATCTATCTAGCCAAATCCCACTAGTACAAAATTACCAAAAAAGGCCACACTTATATCTTAACTGTAGAAAAACCCAAAACCCCTTCTACCAAAGAACAAATCCCACATGTACACTTAAACCAACGTGTCTTTCTTTGTTTGGTGTGCCCAATAACACCAAACAATACAACGCACATTGTTCCTGAAAATATGACTCCCCTCCTCCACGAGTTCACAGAGGTATTTCAACCTCTCGAAGGAATTCCCCCCTCCCACCACATTGACCATTCCATTCATCTCATCCCTGGATCTGTCTTACCTAACGCCCCTAATTACTGGTTGGCCCCAACAGAAATAGAAGAAATGGAAATACAATTGACTGACCTCATCAATTCTGGCCACATCCAACCTTCATCTTCTCCCTGTGCTTCTGCCGCCTTTATCATCCCTAAACGAGATACCTCTGAAATGCGCCTTGTCACTGATTACCAAGCCTTAAACAAAGCCATAATAAAAAATACTTACCCCCTTCCCCAGATTGAGGAACTATTCGACACCCTCCAAGGAGCTAAGTGGTTTACTAAATTGGATTTGACAGCCGACTACCATCAAGTTCGAATGAACCCAGTGTTCAAGACCAAATTTGATCTTTTTGAGTGGAAATTCATGCCTTTCGGTCTCACCAATGCCCCAACCACTTTCATGAGGCTCATCAATGATATCTTCAGATCACATTTGGGTCAATTTGTGGTCATCTACTTAGATGATATTCTCATCTTCAGTCGGACATGGGACACTCACATGCAACATGTTCGACAAGTTCTCCAAATTCTCCAAGAACACAAGTTGCGAGTCAAAGAGAAGAAATCATATTTTGATCAGACTTCAGTCCCCTATCTCGGCTTTGTGGTCATCTCAGAGGGTATTCAACCTGATCGAGCCCACATCCAAGCATTGAAACAATGGCCTCTATCTTCTTCAGCTAAGGAGTTGAAAATCTTTTTGGGTGGCATCAATTTCTATCATAAGTTCATTCCCTCTTTTTCAAATCTTGCTCAACCTTTGCATCAGCTCTCAAATACTTGTTCTACATTCATCTAGACCAAAAAAGAAACTACTCACTTTTCTCAGCTCAAAGACGCCCTCTTCTCATCCCCTGTTTTACATCTGCTAGACCTCTCCCAACCCTTTGAGATTGAGTCTGATGCCTCACAATATGCTATTGGTGTCATACTTAAACAGGGAGGACACCCCATTTCTTACCACTTTGAAACCTTGTCCGAGGCAAAGAAAAATTATAGTACCTATGACAAGGAATTTTATAGTCTGGTGCAAACACTCAAACAATGGATGCATTATTTGTTGGGTAAAGAAACCATTCTGCATACCGAACACCACCCTTTGATTTTCATCAACTCTCAATCAAAGATTCAGGAACAAAGGCACCTTAAATGGGCCTCCTACATTCGAACAATTTCACTTAGTCATTAGATACAAGAAAGACACTTCTAATAAAATGGATGATTTTCTAAGTCGACCTCCCACTCCAGTTCTTTCCATTATTGAAGTACGTTGTGCTATTTATAACACATGGAAAGATCAAAATGCTACTGACACCGACTTTTGAGAGATTTGGGAAGCTTTCCAAAGACCCACAGTGATCAATCAAACCCCCTTCCTAGACTACACTATTCGGGATGGGTGGCTATATAAGTTGAATTTGCTATGCATTCCACACTCAGAAGACCACCTCTTACTCATCATGGAAGTGCATGCTTCAACCTATGGGGGCCACTTTGGGACCACAAAGACCACCCAACATCTGCAATGCCATTTTCATTGGCTTTCCATGCAGCCTCAAGTTGAAAAAATTATCAAAGCTTGTGCCTTATGCTGACAATCCAAGCCCTCCAACTGGAAGCATAGGTTGTATCAACCATTGTCGCTTCCTTCTCGGCCTTGGGAGTCAATCTCAATGGACTTCCTAAGTGGACTTCCAACAACCCAAAAGAAACATGATGCAATCTAGGTAGTGGTATGCCGCTTCAGCAAAATGGCACTTTTTATCCCATGCACAACAACTACTACAATAGTGCAAATAACAGAACTCTATTTTCGCCATGTCTGGCCCCATTTTGGCCTCCCAAGCAATATCATCTTAGACAGAGATTATCGCTTCCTCAATACATTTTGGAAGACCATCTAGGCACTATTGGGGTGCACCTAAAGTTTTCTACTGCATTCCATCCTCAAATGGATGGCCAAATAGAGGTTGTCAACAGAGTCTTGGTGCATTCTCTCCGAACTCACTTTGGGCGCATCAAACAATGGGAAAACTACTTACACATTCTCGAGAATAGCTACAACAAGGCAACACATTCTTCGATAGGCTTTTCACCTTTTGAAGTCTGCTTGGGCTTCCAACCAGCATCTCCAACCGAGCTCCCACTCACTTGAGCTCCTTAAGGTGCCTTCCATCAATAGTAGGAACAACTTTCAGCTCAACGATTTCTCCAACAAATTGCACAGCGCCACAGTGCAGTCACATCAACACTCAAAGTAGCCCAAGATCATGCCAAGAAATGCCATGAAAAACAAATAACCTTCATGGCCTTTCAACCAGGGGGTCAAGTCTGGTTACACTTGGATAAGAAGCGCTTCAAAGGCCACCATTACAAGCTTATGCCAATCATATATGGTCCATATACAATAATCGACAAGATTGGAGAAAATGCCTATAGGTTGGATCTTCCACCACAACTGGGAATCCATAATGTCATTAATGTAAATCACTTAAAGTTGTTTGATCCTTCCCTCTTGGAAGAACCAGTCACCATCACTCATCCAGTGGAAAACATTCCCGATTTACAACTCCCATTGCCCAAAGACACTATACTAGACACTCGAAGTCGCTCTACAAGACACCAGACTTACACTTCATATCTGATAGCCTGCCAAAGTCAAACTCCATCTCAGACAAAGTGGATCAAAACTGATGTATTGCACAACAAGTTTCCACATATTCTCATGGAAGTCGGGATGCTTCCAGATCTAAACAGGGAGGAATTAGGCCAAGGAGGCCACCTAGGGGAACGCCCACTTAGGGCGCACAAGTCAATCACCTAGGCGCAACACTTCTTCACCTTTTGATGATGAATTAAATATATGTAAAATAAATGGTTCCCTTGGTACACAAGGTGAACTGGGACTAAAATAAAGCATTCTTACCTTTTCTTCTAAAGCTACGTGTCTTGGTTGTTTTCTTTTCTGAGTTTGCATTTTACATTCATGACAATTTCATTTTTAGGGTTTTCTGAAGAATAACCAGTGCGCCTTCATTCATGGTTTCCTCCTAGTGACTCCTTTTTCCATGCTTCCACCTCTGAGAGAAAGATTATTTCATTATCTAGCCACTCTCTCAGGGATCAAATCATTTCCTTCAAGTTTTCTGAGGCAGAAGGGAGGGTGCACCAACTGGGGTTTGGCTCTTGCTAGTTTATTCTTTGTGGGAATGAAGTGAGTGTGCCCTCTTCCATGGTTGCACAGGGCTTCTCCCACTAATCTCTAGAGGGCACTCTGAGATCGCCAAAACCTCTTGGCCACTCTCGGGTCACCCCGATTTGGATCCCCATTTGCTTGGTCACCCAAACTAATTGTGCGCCCCTGTTCAAATTTGCACCCTTGAGGAGATTTTTTGGTCAAAAGTCGAGCTATGGCTTGCGTGGTCACCTTCTCCTATAGATTGCCTTCTTAGACAAATATATATATATATATATATATATATATATATATATATAAACCCATTGATAAGATTTTTATGATTTTTTTCATTTGAAAAAAAATATTACCCATATATATACATATATACAATTTTCTAAACATTTCCGCATTTACGAGCATTAAATTTTTTTATTCATGAGATAACACAATGTCATGATTCATGAAATTAATTGCAAATATGGGTTTCACTATAACTTGAATTTATCAATTTTGATTATAAAATGAAATAGATTTTTCACAAAAATTTAAATAAACTTACTTTTATATATATATATATATATATATATATATTTCTTATTACTATATTTAATATAATATAAAATCTCCTTATACAATTTTCTAAACACACTTTTCTAGTACATATCAACCTTTGCATGCATTAAAACATTTATTCATTCCATATAAACTTCACTTGATGAAAATAAAAGGGTGTACATTCGAGGGATGACATAATCTCAGGATTTATGATATTAATTGTAAAGATGAGTTTTTTTTGTTTGTTTATTAGTTTGTCCATGAAAATAATTGTAAAAATGAGCCACACCAACCTTTAACATGGTTAACATGGCTGGAACCAGTGACTTTAACACAGAATTCCTTAACAACACACTTCGTCACCAACTATCCTACACCTGAGGGACATTTTAAAGATAAATTTTAATATAAATTAAATTTAACAATTTTGATTTTGAAAT
>JASDQU010352885.1:0-12242 GCA_032191745.1 Picea mariana
TAATGTTAAAAAGGAGAGTTTTTGTTGTTTTTGTTGAAGACGGCCTTGGAGAGCGTGCTAAAAAAACCTCTTTTCACACAAGAAAACAAATTTTTCTTCTTGATGACAACAAGGGTTAGATCTCAGTTAGCTTACCTAGAAGATGCACCTTTTCCTATCTGTTTCTGATTTGCCAAGATCGCACAGGGCGCAGGGCAAAGAGAATACGTAGATCTAAAAGAGTAGAAACCCAGAAATAAAAAATACAAATCAAAATAAAATCAAAATGCGTATTCAGGCTTTATACCTCTGAATTTGACTGTAATGGTCGTATCTTGGGCAAACATAAACCTTTTTGAGTGAAATGAAAAGTGTTCCTAAATGAAACGAGTGCTCTAGATGCAATGGAACAGTCCTTTTAGCCCATCAATGTACGGAAATGCCAGAAAATGGAGATGAGGAAACTTGGCTTCACGATCTCGATCTACAATAGGAGCGGGTCTTCAAACAGGCTCTGATACCATGTTCGACAACACAGGTATTCTAAAAGAGGATGAAAACCTTCAGTAACCACTCACATAACCAGATAAAATATTAACACACCGATGTTTTCACATGGTAAAACCCCTACGAGGAAACATCCATGACCCCAACCAATGCAGCCACTTGGAGTAGTTTATTAATGCAAAGAAAAAGATTACGGAGAGATTTTACAAGAGATTTTCTCACAACCGATCATCGACAAATGAACCTCCATGCTCTTTAAATAGAGATCATGGACCAATCGGGTGTTAAGCCACGGATCAATGGCCATTAAGATCGAGGAGAGTATGAATCGTTAGATCACTCTATGTTGGGAACATATCGTGACCGTCAAATTTCCTAACTACAAATGCATACTAATGCATACTAAAGAAACACACTAGAAAACACACTTTTACCTAACGACACAATAGACCAAGTAGATCTTACTAACTCTTAAGTGTCTAAATATCCTAACACCAATCAAGTATATGCAAAGATAGGGACAAACTTAAGAGTGTCCCACACTTCTAAATCTATTTTATTGATGATATAATGCAGAAATCTAGATTTGAAGTGAGAAAGAAACCAATCCAAGAGAGATATTTCCACCTTTAAGCAAGATGTCTTATATGATAAAACTAGGGCATAAGATATGCAACAAAATAGTAGACAAAGTAAGCTAGAATCAAGTTCACAATTGGTATATCAATGAGACAAGAAAGAAATTGAAATGAAAAGGTGAATTCCCTCTAGGTATTCAACATTAGCTCTAGAATTCACCAAGATAATCTCTAAATAAAATGTATGCAATTGAGAGAAATTTAGAGACGAATTTCACCACTTGAAAAGAATTTTAAACATGTATCAATATTCTAGTTAATGAAATAAATGATAGGACCAATTATGGATGAACTTTAAAGCACACAACCTAGCTCTAGTGTTTCTCCAAATCTAGTTTTTATTTTTGTTATGGAATTTCTAGATTTGAGGAAACCTCAAAATCAAACCAAAGTAAGATCATTTAACCTTCAAAGCACAAAACTATTGGGTCAATTTTCCACTTTATGGATTTAAGATACAAAATTAAGCACAAAATCTAATTAATCTAGTCTAGAAATTGAAATATCCAATTAACTTTATGTTAGACTATGAAAGAAATCTAGATTATGATTTTTTTCTTGGATTTTCCATTAGATTTATTTCTAAACAAATAAAGAAAATATTTTGGACTTTTACAATTTTGGTTGGTTGTTGGGAGAAGGCAAGTTCCTTATTCCAATTAGGGCTTATGGGGTCAAGAAGAAGGCCCCTCTTCAAATGCGGTCTATTTTATCTTTATGGATCAGGGATAAGACACTAGAACCCAAAGGGGAGACTAGTTTCCTATCTAATCAAGATAAATTATGTAGACCAAGTCCCTACTAGAAGGGGTTCCATATGGAAGAACCTCCACTAAAAAGATCATTTATAGATTGACAAAAATACTAAATACCCTTGCTAGGGTTCCTAAGGATAGACAAAGCAAGGAATTGAGAAAATACCAAAATAAAAAATGAAGAAGGAGAGGATTTATGCCAAAATGTCTTCCCTCCAAGTGGTAATCTTGCCCCTCAAGTGGAGCTATCTTCAAAGCTTGTAGGATTCTTCAGTATACACAATCAACTTTTAATGCAACAATTAGAACCAAGATAGAAGAGCTACAACAATTGTCACCAAGGCCTCAATATGTAGATATTCAACAAAACCATATTCTTAAAAGAAAGTAGCTAACAAAAACAACAATTTGGAATGAGGGGAGGAGCCTCTTTTATAGAGGAGGATTCATCAATCATCTCATTCAATATTTTTTTCTATCTCCTTATATCTAGCCTAGGATAACTACAAATTGACTTGTCTTCCAACTAATTAATGGAGACTAAGTCAAGAAATACATAAAATACAACGAAGATGTGCTACATGGACAATATTTCCTCCAAGAGAGGAGGTTGTCCCACTGAAGAGATCGAAATAGGATCCAAGAAGGCTCAATGTATCTCCCAAATGTAAGAAAAAGTCCTCAACATGTGTCAAGATACTTCTTCAATGAATAAAATTCAAAATAAAGGCCAATGTCCATCCTCAAAGAGTGGATAGAGCACATGTGTGGCATGAGTGAGGTAAAAGATAGGGGATGGCTCATCAAAACATGCTTCAACATCTAGAAGGGGCATCTCCAAGGCACAAACCCCTCTATAAATCATGGTAACCCTCTCCTCAAGTCATAATAGGTCCACAAGTGCCACATCATATACCAAACAACTAGGACATGGATCCTCCAAGGTAGTTGACCCATCAAATCATGTGATAAATGCCTCCAAATGAGTGAATAAGGTGGGAACTCAAGAATATGGTATGTGGCATGGCATGAGAGGTCCAATGCATGAAGAAAATCCCCTAATTTTCCTAGGGAATTATGACTAGTGCCTAGGGTGTTGTGAACTACCTCGAGAATTGTGTCTATTCATGAGAATATGTAGAGTGATAACCAAGATTCCATGGCCAAAGTGTGACAAATACATAAGGGGATACATGCTTAGGCATGCGATGAGTGTGTTATATAGGTACCACAACCTTTACAACATGCGTGGCACTTTTACATAAGGGAAAAGTGAAAAATTCACATGTCTTAGTAAATCCACTCCAAGACCCTCACATACCTACCATGACCATAAATGACCTCCAAGGGGTAGTTATCCAAGCCAAAAGAACAAGGACTATTCTGAAATGGGGACTAGGAGGACATGCCATGGATGACCACAAAGGGTCTAGAGAAACCACGTAGGTAAGAAAACACTTTGCATAGATCATCTATGAATGGTCCAATACAATACATGGAATACAAAATGGTCATGATTTTGGTTGATCATGATACAATAATACAAAGCATCGTGGTGGCACATATAATCATGGTACTCTAAGCTCTAACATGTTAAGATAGGCACAAATACACTCATATGATGGATCACATACAGTAAAAAAATATGAGGTACACTACAGTGAAACCGAGGTGTAACAACCTCCATACCCAAATCATCAAAACCTCTCATGCCTCTTATATTTACACTCACGTTTGAAAATGATAGGCCCTCTCTTTCTTGGGCCACTAATTCAACAATCACCACTTCTTCTTGATGTTGCATGGACACAATAAAGTTCCTCATATTGTTCTCTTCTTCTCCCTCATTAACATTAATCTAGTCAATGATTCTCTTCCACTTCATCATCTGTTGTTGGCTTTCCCCTTCTACTATGTTGCAAGGCACATGAACCTTATTCATATGCTCATCTCCCAATTTTCCCTGTACACATGCAACTTAAAGTTTCTTCTCCATCATTTCCTTTATTATATTCTTCTCCTCAAATGTGTCATCTACAACATGTACCATTGGTTCTTATTTCATTACGAATGCAAGGTATTCATCCCCAAGCATGCTCTTGACAACATTCTTATCATTCTTCTCGATGACCTTTGCATCAATACAAGATCCTTCTTTTTATTTATCTACTTATGTTGATTTAAAGATCAACCTACTTTCATCCTCTTTCCTCATGATCATTCTTACATTGATTTTCATCATTGGCACTTCCTCATTACTGTGTCCATCATCTTAATCTTTGGCAACCCTCACTTGGATAGTATATATTCCTACATACTCATTGACAAACAAATTATTAGATAAAACCAGGTTGCAATCACACTATTGTTCCCTCTTCAACGAATTCAATGATTCTACCTCTTTTGGATATTCCTCATTTGTAGCTTTGACAATTACATTTTCCACTATTAGGTTTGTTTCATCACCATCTTCTTCTATTGCTATTTCCTTTACCTTTGCTTATGCTACTACTATGGTATCCTCCACATCTTCAAGTCCATTCTCCATGGACTCTCTCCTCATTTCCATTCTCTTTCTCTCCTTGGGCATAAGATCTTTCCTCTTCATACTCAAAACTATCAATAGCAATACCTCCATGTATGATTTTTTCTTCTATTTCCTCTAAGGCTATTTCTTCTTCAATTTCTTTATCTACTTATACATCCTTTAACATCACCACAAATTCTTCATTTTCTTCAACTTTTACAACCCTTTCATGGGTTGCAATCTCTCTCTCTCTCTTTTACAACATTTTGCTTGTTGTATTCTCCTTCAATATGTCCTTCAATTTCAACGTTAGTGCCACTATTATTCTCTTATTTCTTGTATCATCCACATGGTTGCTTCTTCCATCTTCTACACCTACACAATCATGAATATGAAACATATTAATTAAATATAATTCTTTCATGGGTGTGTCTTCTAGGGATTCTCATTATTGATCTCCACATTTGATGATTTCCACATCCTCATCCTCTCCTACTCCTAGAAATAATTCAATGGCATGTTGTTCATCACCTTCACTTCTATCCCTTTCATGGAGATCTATCCTCACTTCTGCATAGGGTGTCCTCAATCTATTTCTCTTTTTTCACTTGGGCCTCTGCAACTTCATTCTTTACTCGACCCATTTCTACTTGGGTTTCTTCTTCACATTCTTTAATCTCATAATGACTCATGCCATCCTCACTTGACAACTCAACTACTCTGCATGCATCTTTTTTAACATTCAAATATTTAGATAGAACTTGTGTTCCCACAGGAACATCCTCCAAAAGCTCTCCTTCCTCTGGTATGAAATTACTGGTCTCAACACCACCATATTTATCATTACTCTCCTTCATTTTTGGAAGCGAGTCATTTTATTTATTCTCCATTTCAATATGGAGATATACTTTCTTTGCACCTAATGTTGTTGTAGCCTTATCCTCCTTGAGAGGCCTTTATTTTTCCTTCATATTCTTCACACTCATACCCTTAGCAAGGGTAGTCTTTGTATCCACCTTATTTGGTTGTTTATTTTGAATTTTTCCTTGGATTTCCTCCAAGGCTTCCAACCTAGCCATCAATTTCTTCATTTCCTCCTCTAAGGCCTGTTCCTCCCAAGGCTTTCTTCTACTAATGCTTCCAAATTTGACACATTACGACACTTTGCGATGTGAAACCTATTCTTTCTTAATTTGATACCTCTACCAAATTAGATCTATCATTCCTCACTCCACTAGTAGATATTGAAATTTTCACTTCAAACTCCAAAACCCCAAATTGGTTCCTCTCAGTTAATGTTCTCAAGCCCTCTAACAACCATTAAATTAATTTAAAATTATGCTCACAATTTTTCAAACCCACAACTAAAATTTCCCCTCTCTCATTGTGTGCACCTCCAAATGCACAACAACATCTTCCCAACACATAGTTGGAGCTATTCTTTCTTACCCGAGACAACTCTACCCAACAGAAAACTAGAGCTATCTCTCAAAATAACATCTACCTAGTCTCTCTCCCTTAGATTTTCATTCTCAATAGGATGCTCCTAGTCTAATAGCACTTAATTAAGGCTAGCATGGCATGTAAAATACAACCACCCTAGGCTATCCATCTCTACTCAAAGGACACAACAAAATAGGAAGCACACAATTTTAAAAAAAAATCACAAACAAAGTATGTAGGGGAAAATTGAATTTGTTTGACCAACACTTCTATTAAAATTCAGAATTGTGAACACATATACAAATGCCTCAATGAGCTTCCACTAGGACACTAATTACAAGTTCAAAAATTATTTCCCTCTAAAACCATATTTGGGAATTCCTGTTGGTCTAAGTCTCAACTAGGCTTATAGAGCCTCAAGAGAAATTCACAAAACTGAGTTTTATTTTGAACCTGAGTTTCTTTTGTTTGATCTTGCCAGGATCCTTTATGTTTCTCTAGTTGCCTCTTCTTTTTTTGGTTCTCATATTCTTCCTTATGTTACTTTTCATTCTTTTTCTCTTCCAACAAGTTCTCCCTCTCAATGACAATTCTACCCAACATTGCATGTTGGAATTGTCTTCTTCTTCTTCTTCTTTGCTCCATGTAGTCTTCCCTACTTTGGAAACTACCTATTATTTTATCTCTTCCTTCCCTTATTTCTCTTCTCTTTTCTCATTCCTTTGTGATTTCTCCTCTTCTTTGTCTTCCTCTCTTCTCCAATTCTCCTTCACACTCTCTCATTCTTTCCTCTTCTTTCCTCTTCTTTCTGGGCTTCCCCTTAATTCTTGTTTTCCATCCTTCTTCCCTTCATCTCCTCTTTTTAATAACTCGATGAAATCTCATAAAGTAAAAGAGGCTCATCCTCTCAAGCCACACTAGATGTACTCCCAGTATTACCTAGCCTCCATAAAAAATTTAAAACCATGTATGGATGGCCTAGCCACTATGAAACATATGCAAAGCCCATGTGGATCTTAGCTATAGGTGTCCCATCAAAATAATGGTGCAACACAAAAAAATGTCACAGGGGTGTTTACAACCAAACTTGCACTACAATAGTCAAAGAGGACTTGTTGCAACTCTAGACACAATGCCCATTGTGACCTCAACATTTGTGTCTATCACTTTGTGTTGGTGCATATGAAGAAAATAAAATTAATTAAGTAGGAGAATTGTTGCAACAACAACATAAATTCAACATGCTAGAAGAGAAGAGAAGACGAGGACCAAGCTACTCAATTTATTAACATCCAAGCTTGAAAACTAATTGCAAGTACAATGGATAATGACACTTTAGGATCTGTTGTAACCTAGGTCTGCACCCCTACCTCTCCTCTCTCCTTTCCCTATGCCTTCATCAAATTTTTCTTCTTCAGGTTGATTAAGTAAGTTTCCCATTACTGAGTGACTTGGTTCTTATCCGTTTCTTTCTTGATTGAGTCTTTGCACATTTCTGTTGCTATTGTTTCTTGAAGGATAATTACATGTCGTATTTGGTTCGGAATGCTTGTCATCATGTTTTCCATTGATTGAGCTCACAATAGGTCGACCAAGCCTTTGTATGAACATGAAACACTCGTGAACAAAACACAACAATCTAGAGTGGTCAATTTCAGGCTCAGATTGTGGGAACAGACAAGTTAACTTTCTACAGTGGAGATCCATCAGGCCAATTAGATTATCGGTTTTCATGCATTTGGAGTGTTGAAATCACACGGGGTTTCAAATCAAGAGAAACGGATAAGAACCAAGTCACTCAGTAATGGGAAACTTCTTCTTCAGGTTGATTAAGTAAGTTTCCCATTACTGAGTGACTTGGTTCTTATCCGTTTCTTTCTTGATTGAGTCTTTGCACATTTCTGTTGCTATTGTTTCTTGAAGGATAATTACATGTCGTATTTGGTTCGGAATGCTTGTCATCATGTTTTCCATTGATTGAGCTCACAATAGGTCGACCAAGCCTTTGTATGAACATGAAACACTCGTGAACAAAACACAACAATCTAGAGTGGTCAATTTCAGGCTCAGATTGTGGGAACAGACAAGTTAACTTTCTACAGTGGAGATCCATCAGGCCAATTAGATTATCGGTTTTCATGCATTTGGAGTGTTGAAATCACACGGGGTTTCAAATCAAGAGAAAACCCATGAAGAGAAAGAATTACCCGAACTCCCGAAGTGTCAAACACCTGAAGTCCCGAAGTGAATTTGGACCGTCCATCAGCAAGGACACGTGGAGGCAAATTCTTCACTTCAGAGACTTAGCACTCTGGGAGAATTGCGAAGAACTAGAGAAAGAATTACCTGAAATGTCGAACTTTCGAAGTCTCGAAGTAACGAGATACTGCCACGTCACTTCAGGCCCGTACTACTTCGAGAGAACTTCATGCATCATAGTCCAAAACTCCCAAAGCCCAAAGTTTCGAAGCACGTGCCACTCATCAGTCATGAAAAATGGCACACTCATCACTCATGACACATGGCACTCATTCTAGGTCATTTGGTTGTGTCATTCACCCATTTCCATGTGACACGTGTCACCCTTCTTTCCATGACACATGAGCAGTCGTGACATCATATGACATCAGGCCACCACGTCACTTCACAGCCTGTACCACTCCGGGAGAGTTTTGAGAAAAACATTCATAAACTCTCGAAGTGTCAATCACCCGAAGTCCCAAAGAAAATCTGGACTGTCCATCGACGAGTACACGTGATGAAATATCTCCCACTTTGGATATACTTCATTTTAGAGGATTGCGCAAGTAGGGAGATGAAAACTCTTGAAGCTAGAACTTTCGAAGTGAACCTAGACCGTCTAGATGTAGAGGCCATGTGGAGTTAGATCTCTCACTTTGGGAGTACGACACTCTGGAGGATGGTAATAACTTTGCATTTAAAAGGCCCAAAGCCCGAAATCCTGAAGTAATTATGGACCATCGATCTCAAATAAACTAGCACAGTTGATCCTTGTAGTAGGTAAGGAAGGAATATCACCCAAATCATAGATTGCGACACAATTGATGGCCAAACTAGATTGCGGGGATGTAAACTGCTCGAAAGTTAATTTTCCAAAGCAGTCCCGTACTTGGAACCATGGTATTGTTGGAAAGGTACGTGGAAGCTTGTGGGGGATTGCGGGACCAAATTTGGTGTGGACCTAAACCACCCTCAACAACTTCTACAATCACGTGCTTATGTGACATCAGGTCACCGTGCCATCTCCAATCACACTCCCTCTACAACTCAACTTTCACCACCTATTCCCCCCAACTACCCCCCATATCACTTATCACCTCTACACATTTTGTTTTCCTATTGGACGCTCACCTCCACGTCTTCCTATTCACGACCAGGTCATCATAGTAAAAGTGGGGAGAAGAGTTAGCTACAGTCAAGACGGAGTGTGCTTAGCTTCTGAAAGCTCAGACAAAGACAGAGAGTTAAGTCTCAGTCATAGGTCGACGTAGATTGGTTCTAGAACACTTGAGCAGACTACCTCTTCCTCAAGTAGATATCCGTTCATGCAGCCAGTTGTCTCCAGTGGCCTCCAATAGGTCGCAGGCATGCCATTACTCAACACAGGTCTCTCTTATGTCACTCTGAGGCCTATTTTCTGCCAATTCAGTTCCTCCAATGCATGCATCAGTTTTGTCTCAGAGATAGTAGTAGTTTTTAGTTGATTAATTCTAGTATTTTCTTAGATTAGATACAAGAGTGGTGTTTTGTGTGTGATAAGAACCAATATTTCTTATTAAGTCCAGTGTCTTAGTGAAGTTAATAATGTGATATACAAATAGTTACCTAAAATTAGGTCTCAGTCCCCTAAGGATGAGAACCTCTGCAACTTTGTTAAATAGGGGGTCTTTGAATGTTTGAGGGTTAGATATTTTGGGAAAGATTAACACTACATCAGACTGATTGGAACTGTTATATGCATGGATTAAATGTCTCTACTTGGTGAACATACTCTTGATATTCATGTGTTTTTATTCTTATCTTGAATACAATTTTTGATTTGTGAAACGTACATTTCATTTCATTTCAGCTATTGTATAAATTATTTTTACTGATATGCAACCTATCAAAAAACTAATGCTTTGGTGAAGATTTTGTTTTTATTGCAACTTGTGGGAGTAATCTTGTTTTTTATACATGTTTAATGTCTTGAAATGATATTTTAAGTATTGAACTTCCTGTAGCGGATTATTCATTGAGTAGTCTGTTGTTTCCCTTTGTTTTCTATTATTTCACTGGTTTGTCATTAGTGTGCCACCAGCCAAGGAGGACCTTGATCCATATCATTTTTCCAACTCAACCTTGATTTTGTCTTGGTAGAACAACCCCCTGACCAACCAACATATAATTAAAAGAAACAACCATTCTAAACTGATAGGTGGCCTAGCTTTGCCCTTTAGCAGTCAGGTGCAGACCTTAGGACCAACATGATCCAACCCCTTTTATAATGATCTCCATATCTTCTTCATAGAACACAATAATAAGAAGAGAATATACGGTGCACCTTAGAAGTGAGATAAGAAAGAGGGTTAAACTCCAAGAAGAAGTCTATGCATGGCGAAAACAAATGAATAATGATATTTGAAGATTGTGAACTTTACCCCACCACTATTCCAAGACAAATACATGTGACACATTGGCTAAATTAACCACAGAACCATGCACTCCTCAAGTTATAACTCAACCAAGGCATGCAAACTAGTCTTGCATGCATGTGAATATCTAAAACCACTGAATTCCCTTTATGCTTGCACACTAGTTGAAAGTGATAAAAGGATAAGGTAAGGTTCAAGAATAGATTGCATGAATTCCTTTATCCAAATCCCACTCCTCGTTGAGAAAAATATAGATAAGATGATAAAAAAGGGTCATATTGAATATTGTCCAAGTAGGGTGCATTTTTTCTAAGTTTTGAATAGAACATTGTTTGAGACATAAACCAACTTGGAATGATAATATAAAATTCTTATAGTAAAAGTTTCCATTTTCTTTATATTTCTTTTCTACCATTTTACTTAGATTTTTTATTTTATCATTAATTGTTTCAGGATGTTTGAGAGGAGTTACAACCTCATTGGACCTCATATGAACAAAATAGGTTTTCACATCCCATCCAAAATTTGGCAGACTTAGCAGTTTTTGGGATTCTAGTAAATTACACTACACTGGTCAAAAGATTCCAAATGTCACCATTCTCTTCTACCACATGCCACCTACTTAATATAGACCTACTAAAAATAGCAATATCACCTCCTAAAAATATAAAAGTTTCGGAATATGCAAATAACTATTATGTCAACACTTACTATAAGTAGCATGTCTAAAAATAAATAGTCCTAAAAATAACAACTTCTCTCATGTCATTGAAAATGGTCTCATTAGATTTGTCTCTCTACAAGGAACTTAGATTTGTACTATGTCTCAACATGAAAGTCTTGTAACTCTAACTGTTGAAAATATTGGTCCCTTTGCATGTCGTCGAAATGAATTTCATCAAGATCATGAGCTCTCAAGGACCAAGAATATGTAGCTAGCTCTGACATGTGGACCTCAAAACTTTGGCTCTTACAAAGTAGGAGAATCGCTATACCAACAATCCTGCAAAGGATTCCCCCCAATGGACTAACCAAATGAATAAATCTAGAAGTCAACATGAGAATTTCATAGGTGCAATTTTGGGTGTTAATAATGGCTCCATGTGGGGACATCATTCTCTTGTGCGATGTTGAGAACCTCAAAAATCTTTGGAGTAGAAAACCAAGAAAAATCCCTTCCCTGCACATGCATTTTCTTGCTAGATATAACTGAAAACCATTTTTTCTCATTGACTATAATTGAAAAACCTAGGAACACATAAAAATGTGCTAGGCCAACACTTTTGCAAATAGGAAAGACATACTATATCAAATAAAAACTTGCAATGATAAAGAAATGTTCAATAAATGAACTTATTCAAAGGTAGACCTAACTTACCCTTACTAACAACAAACATTGGGACTAGGTGTAATCAACTATCCAATGCACCCATTTGAACATCTTGTCAAGGAAAATTATTCTTACCTTGTGTTTGATTATAAACCACAACTAGGATATTGCAAGTGAAATCTAGAGGCATGATATTCCCGCAATTACTCTTCTTTTGATAAGAAAAGGAGATCCTTCAAACTTCAGATCTTTGAAAACCAATGTTGTAATCTATTGTCCAAATGAGCCAATGATTCTTCCAAGAATTGATTCCATCCAATTACGAATAGGATCATATCCCTCTGTACTAACATTCTTGTGAAGATCATCATTCTCCAAACAATCAAATACTCTGGTTGTGTGTACTAT
>JASDQU010352887.1:0-12112 GCA_032191745.1 Picea mariana
ACAATTTTCAATTTTAGTCAATTTCTTGTTGTTTCCAAAGAGATAATGTTTTTATGGCTACCACTATTGAGAATAAAGTGTACAAGACATCCTTTCACATAAAACTTAGTATGGAACAATGTCTCTCCCTCTTCTTCCTCTTATGGTGTTAGAGAAAGTAGTTGTCAAACTTGCACTATCTCCATGGAGGGTTGTGAGGTTGACACACAATTAGGTACACAGTCATAGGCTTGTTGTAATGATGCTATGGTTGGATTGATATAGTTAAATTTAAGACATGTTGGTGGATCATAAATGGTATCATTATTATTACCTATCTCTATGGCCATAATTCACTTCTGTTCTTACAATGTTCATTTGAGTGGGTGGATGTTCAATGGTGATCAAACCATAATATTAAAGCAACTGATAGTTTGAGAACCTTGTGGCTACTACTTATCCTTCCAATGGAACTTTCATTTACCCTTATATTTGCTTACAACATGCTTAGAATTGGGTAGTCTTCTATCAAATTGGCTATTTGACTTCTAAAGCTTCCCTTTTTCTTGACAACTACAACTCTTGAACTTCTCTTCTTATTTTGTTGCAAACTAATAAACATCTGCCGATGCGTTGATAGTTAGGATTTTCATTTCTTTATGAAGGTAATAGTGCAATCATGTATTGAATTTCATAATACTCAAGCATTTAGGGCTTCTATCATCCACTTTAATTGACATTTTATGGTATTTGACAATGAAGTTTGGAACAAATTGACCTTGCTTGTGTTGCAACCACTACCACTACATGTATTCATCATCAAGGTGATTTATCAAGTAGAAGTTATCTCTCAAATCCATCTTAAATGTTTCCCACATGGTTATGGGATTTTGTGCTTCCATTCTCTATCAAGAGTGAAATATTGTTTCCATGCAAGTGTGTGTGGGGAAATTCGAGAGTGGTGAATGTAATATTTTCTTCATTAAAAATTTGACTTACAATAAAGCATGATTCTAGTTTCTAGAACCAAGTGGTGGAGAACATTAGTAGATATATCTTAGAAGATAATATAGGGTAGAAAATCCTAGATCCAATACCAATTTACTTGTTCACCCAAGAGGGATCACATGTCAAATTATTGAAGAAATGACAACCTATAATGCATATTATACAAACTCGCGAAAACAATAGAATGCTGCAATTCATAGAAATAGGAAAATTCTCTCTTTTTGTTAATTGAAACATAATTTACACATATATACCTACTAGGAATAAAGTCCTGAAAATGAATACCATAATACTAAATACTCCAGAAATGTCCCACCTCTTTGCCTCTCTATACAATCAAATTTATAATGGGGATCTTGAGTACAAATGGGAAAGATCTAGATGAATTCATCTTCTTTATGATTTGTTGGTGCAATGAAGCCCAAATGACTCATTTCCTAACCATCATGTCAGATGTGCGGCCATGTCTCTAGGTTACTACCTCTTAGTTTGTGAGGATTTTTGTTAGTCACTTTTTAATCCCTCTCAGTGTTCTCAATGTTTAATACATCAAGGTTATATTTTACTAATTATTATTTATTAAAATCACATACTAGATGTTAGTCTAATTTGTCTAATTTTTCATTTATAATCAATTCGTATCCTATTCAAAACAAACAAAACTTAATTATGTAATATAAAAACAAATTACCATAAAATTATCCAATATATAAGGAAGTCTAACAATTTCATATCATCTATTGAACACAAAATCATGTAATAGAATTTCATTTTAAAAGAAAAAAGTTGATATATATATATATGGAAATGGAGGGAGCAATGGTGAAACCTTGGTATGTGTCTCTAGATTGAGGTTTGTCATGGAGGATGAATACATATAGCTTTCAGATCATTTTGACAACCCCACAATAGTGTTCAATGTGTTTGAATATTCAAGATATCTCTTGATGCGAGACCATGATGGGGTTATCCCTAGCACTAGTTGTTGGGATACTATTTTGTCATCTTTTGCATTGATCAATTGACCTCTTTGACTATCCTTACCCTACCTTTATACCTAGCTATTTCCCTTATTACTATATCTTCTTATATTTTTGAAGACAAATGACTTTAACAAGCATTAAGAGGTAAATGTTGCTTATTTATATTATTTCCTATGTCTTTAGTAAGTTCGATTGGGTTTTTAGAACTATCTTGCTGATGATGAATTTTATCAGTTCACTTCTGGTACCATCCATTCACTTCCAGTACCCGACATCGTTGGTTGGCATACTTCCACATATCTAGTTGCAAATCAGACATATGGGTTTTGAAGGAAACTAATCCAAGATGGTTTTCTAATCATCAGTTTATAACTAGGTTGAAAGTAGCCATCTCTAGCTTGCGGTCAATTTTACCCAGTCAAACTCATTCCAGAATAACAGAGATGATTTTGTGGTGTCATTTGCGAGCAGATGAAGGCGAATATTGAAAACTTGGGACATAGGTTTTGTGAAGAACATGGCCATTCAACGGAATCATGAGCGGTTTCCTTAGAAAGTGAACTATTTGGGAGAGATGGTCATTTTTCTAAAGATGAAATTCCTAGAATTGTTGTTGCGGTTGGTTTCCCAAAAACCCAAAATTGCAATAGACATAAGTTCTAATTTTGGGCGATTTGGTTGTCCTTCCCCATTGAATTTTTATATAAATAATACCTCCAAGGATAGAGGAGGAAGATTTTAATTGGTAGGTGTTTTGATTCATGAAGAGACATTTGTAATCTCCAATTTCAGTTTGCAATAAAGGAATTTATGCAACTCTCTCTGTGAGTGTGACAATCAAGTAGATTGACACTTCCTAGCATCAATCACCGGATTGGGAGGGCCCCTCAAGCTTGGTGATATGCTCCTCATTTGTATTTTTCCATTTATGTTTGTTATTGTTAAATTTTTAATGGTTTATAACTAGAATAACAATTGGTCTTGACATTTTCATTTACATTACACTCTTGTGATTTCTTGGTTAACACAAACGAATTGGTTTTTCAAATCAATCATTTTCTCTTAGTGCAGGAACAAATGATTCTTTAGGTGAAAGATTGAGGCATGAACCCATCAATGAGATTTGAGAAAATGAGCTAATGGATGGTTTTAGATTTGATTTATACTCATAAGCATTTTGATTTCTTTACACAAAGAAAACATAAACTGTTCAATGATTGCACGTGATTCCATTAGAGTCATATCTATGTGAAGATAAACATATTGACATTTTATGTAGTGCCATTATAATCTTGTTATAAATATGTGAATGTAAGTGAGAGTGTTTGGGGCTTATATTTGGTTTCTTGAATTAGTTTTTGTATGGTTTGGTGTCTTTGATCAAAATGAATATTACTCTTTTGTTCTATAGTAGTAGGATTTATAAGAAAACTAGTTTGCAGTTGGGTTTTCCTCCATTGATTTAATGACATAATTTTTTTTAAAAGAACACAATATGAATTTGGTGGTTGTTTAGAACAAAAAACCAATTCATAAAGACATAGTTTTCATAAAGTTGTTAATGTCAATCAAATCAATGAGTTAATATAGGTTGCGTAATTAGGATTCATTTCCTGTAAGTGCTTGATAGTTAAAACTGATTGCTACATAATAAATACATTGAAGATCAAATATATTATTTTCTACTCAAAAAAATCACATAAACATTAATAAATGAAATATTGTGATTCATTCCCAATAAAATTTGAATGAAATCTTGATCCAATGAAGTTTGATAATTCTATGGTTTAATTTACTTGCTTTTGATCTCAAAGTGGGTTTTGAAGTAGTTATCGAAATTTATTCGTTAGGATAGGTTAGGATAGGCCCTGATCTTTCACATACAATGGAATCATCTTGTAGTTTACAAACACCAGATTGACAATTTAATGGCAAGGATTTATGCAAATAAATAAACCAACATTTTTGGCGCAATTGCTAGGGAGATGCTAAATGGATTAGAGCATAGGTAGGTTGTTTTCACAAGTTTCCCATTTTGTGTGTAATTTTTTCTGTTATGCAAATAATTGTGTCTCCTTTTTATGCAAGTGAGTTTTATTTGTGAAGAGATAACTCATGTGAAAAGAAAACTTGGTGGCAAAAATGTCTCAGTAGCATGAGGAGTACATGTACATGATTGTATTTTAGATTGCTTTGAGTGGTGTGCTTTCATTTCTATTGATTTCATTTATTGTCCTTATTTTTAAGGTGCTGTAAGAGCCCCCTAAACACTAATACAGGTGAAAGACATGGATTATCAACTAGCAAGAAGAATTCAAGTATGTCCAAGAATCAATTGAGTAAAGGAGAATGTAACTCCAAGAACTCTCTCAAATCCTAGCAGCAACCGGAAACATCTATGCAATTGAGGAGGAGAAAATCCTGACAACAATCAGGAACATATCTACATCATGGGAAGTGATAGAAGAGAAAAAATTCCATGAGCAACATCAAGAAGACCTAGAAGAGACCAAAGAGACATGGAAATCATTTGATGAAGAGTAGAAAAAAGAATCCGAGAATGATGAATTTCTACCATGCATGTCATTAGATCCTTTATGCATTCAATAGACCAATTTGAAAATACTAGAAGATCTGCATGGAATGAAAAAGGAGGACATAAAAACTGGTTCTAATGAACAAGTAAAGCAGGGGAATCATGACTACATTGAAATTTGGTTTCAAACAACCATCAGACTAAAGCACCACTCTATTATTCAACAATTCTTGCCATCATATCAGTTAGAGCAACTGGTCCCTCATGTTCTGATATTTATCAAAGTATATTTTTCAAACTGAAATATGAGTATGTTTTTAATCCTATCATGCACATGTCTACATTGGAAATTCTCTTACACTTGAGAAATGTTTTTCTTTTTCCAAGTAAAGTAGGAAAGTGTAGATGAATAAATAAATAAATAAAATAGTAAAGATAAAAATAAGTCTGTTTGTGAAAACCAGGTTACTGGCACAACTGGACATGAGTTTTCTTGAAAACCAGGAAATTGGCAAGAAAAATTCTCAATAAAGTTCTGCATGTGGGTTCAATCTTGTATTATGGTTCTTCAAAATCATTTGTGTTTTTCTCATGTTGGATGATGTGGGATTCCCTAAGGCACGCCTTCCGACAAATCTCATCCCATTGGCTCCAACACATAATCTAGGATCGATATTAGAGATGTTTATAAGTACCTTGGGACTTGCATACATCAATGAACAACCTCCTCACTATCAAGAATATGAATTCATCAAGGTCTCTTGATTGAAAAATATCGGAGGTGACTCAACTTCAACACATTCATTTGTACCTTCCAGGATGTACTTAGGTACCTTAACACTCATTTTCATCACTAGTGAGCTGCCTCTCATTAGTTAATTATTTACAATAATGGTCGGTAATCCAATGAATTATTTCTATGTTTGACTCCAAGTAAATCCATTCACATAGATTGAATTGTACCAATAAGGTTTATATGTGAAGACTATATGGTTTATGGCATGAACAACAACTTGCAAAAATCATTTTCTTGTTCTAAAGTCTCCTATAGTAGAATTTCAACAACATATTCATATATTGTTCCAACAAAGGTTGTCATTTGGTCTCAAACATCAACATGGTATATTTCATTTTGTTGGCAGCCACCACAACTCCTTTTCATTCGTTTTCTCTTCCAACAAGTCAACAAATTTAAATCAGCTCTCACAATCAACAACAAGTTTCTCATTCTCATAAATTCAAATGTTCTCTTGGCTCCATACACATCATTTTCATCCCTTAGTCATCATGCATCATGTTTCACAAGTTCCTACTTCAACCTGCAGTACAAATATTAATTCTAAACAAAGGCAAACTTGAGGTAAAATTTGTGTATGACTTTTTAATTCATTGAAAATTTGGGAAGCCATGATGGAAAAACATTGTTGGTATAACAATCCACCACTCTCTTTTTCAGATCACCATTTGTAAATCCCATCATCATTAACCATTTCTTTTCCTTTTTTTTATCCAACACCCATGATAAATTTATGCTCTGTTCACAAGACCATACAATGAATATTCTATTTACTATGGTACACATAGAAACAATAAGCAATATCTTCACCCTATGCATTCTATCTTTCATAAAGACATCCTTTGAGTGCTCTCTACAAAGGTTGAAGCCACATACTTTGAAATTATTGCTTGTCTAAGCATATGCCACTAGTAAATCTGGTCTCCAAAAGTAAAACAAAAGCAAGAAAACAAAGTGTAATGTATTCAAAGACTATCAAAACATGCAAGTAAAGTACACCAAGAAAATAACTTTTTATTAGTTCCTCATTTTGTTTTCATGAGGACATGCAAACCCTTAGGTGTGGGGGAGAGGAGATGTTGGGTCACAAATTTATTCCAATAATTAGAATTGTACCAAGATGTCAGTTTATGGTGAAGATAATTTGGTTCGGGACTCTAATAGTAGTTTGTAGTTTTTAGCCGTGTACCAATAAAAGGAAATAATATGCATGGTAATGCGAGTAGGTTGGTTTTTCAAAAAGGGGAAGTTATTTGTTTCTTTGGATTTCCTTTTCAGCAGGATCATCCTTATTCCTCGTTACAAAGCTTGGAGCACAATTATGTTTTGACTTTCCAACTCCTTGTTTCATTATTTTTGTTGCAGTTATATTTCTTTTGTCTTCTCAGTTTTTGGTACTATGTTTAGATTGTTGCAGTAGATAATGTATTTCTATAGCTGACTCAGTTATGGTATCATCCTACAGTTTGTAGCTGCAATACACCATGAATAAGTTCAAATTTTCCATCATTTCCAGATTTTTCAAGTTTCCAAGCATGTATACATGTCAAGTTTCACTCATTTTCATTCAGTAAAACATCAATAAATCTCTATCAGCATCAACATTTACTCCATCAGTCCCAACTTTCTTCAATAGCAACATTGGTTCAATTCTTCAAAGATTTATGTTCTTGGTACCAGAAAACATGTAGATGCACGCTTTGCATTTTTCATAGTTTGAATGAGTGTGGATGGAAACATGCAATAAGTTCTTAGTTTCCAAGAAATACAAAAGCCTATCGTGGTTTCAAGTGCACTTCATACATGTTTGATCCGTCTCAAAATTCCAAAAATTCACATCAAATCTCTCTTCATCAACAACTTTCAGAATTTTGGGTATCATTACCTTTTCTAATGGTCTTCAAAGCTCCAATTTTCCTGCACATGGCTTGGATCCAGAGTTCAAATTTGTAAGGATGAATATGTTATACTTGTATTTTCCACTGTAGGTTGTGCAAGCATGTTGTTAGATGTTATGAGGCTAGAATTACATAATTAAGTAAAATTCTCATAATTATTTCACAAAGAAATTATTATTTGGTCACAAATTCATAATTATGAAATAAAAATTATTTCATAATTGAGAATAAACTCATAATTGAAAAGAAATTTCATAGTGAGTTAGAAAAAACTCATAATTGAGCATGGAACTTGAGAAAATCCTAACAGAGGAAAAGTTCATAATAGGTTGGAAAAAGCTCATAATTAAGCATGGAACTTTTGCATGACTTGTAATTGCTTAGTCCACATTCCATCAATCCTATATATGACTTGTAATTGCTTAGTTCACATGCTATCAATATATCCATGAATTTTATCCACCTAATTCACATGCCATGAAGCCTATCTCCAATATCTTCTAAAATACTATAAGATGAGGCCATATCAAGAAGATGAGGAGAAGAGTTTGGAGAGTAGTTATGCTGGCAGAATAATGAGAGAATCTCAAGAGGCTAAGGAGGAGAATCAAGAATCTGGAACTAGAAGGAAGCATCAATATATAAGGTATGAAGCTTTGATGTAATTCTTCTATATTTATTAATAATTCATTGGTTTTCCCCTTTGATATTGTTCATGTTAAATGATATATGTTAGATCTGGATAGATATAGTAGATTTGAATTTACCAACACTAGAAGAATAGTAGATTGATATTTGTTTGTCTCCTTGTGTGCATGAAGCAAATTGTAGGAGCTAGAGCTGGATCTTGAGCGCTACATCAGCCGGATACACGAGGACAACCATTGGTCAAAAGGTATGTTCAACTCCCTTCTTGGTTAAAAGGAAATAAATCTAACTAGATCTAGGGAGAACCATAGGAATCTAACCCCTTTGTCCATCTTGGATCAAGGGAAGATCCAAGGGAGATATGGCTTATCCGTAGGCCGAATGAAATAAAAAAGTTTGTAATAGGTTGGAAAAAGATCATAATTTAGCATGAAACTTGTGCATGACTTGTAATTGCTTAGTTCACATTCCATCAAGCCTATATATGACTTGTAATTTTTTAGTTCACATGCTATCAAGCTATCCATGAATTGTATCCACCTATTCATGACTTGTATTCACCTAATTTACATTTCATGAAGCCTATATCTAATCTCTTCTAAAATACTACAAGAAGAGGCCAAATCAAGGAGATGAGGAGAAGATTTTTGAGGGTGGTTATGCTGACAAAATAGAGAGAGAAGATCAAGCAGCTAAGGAGGAGCATCAAGAACTTGGAACTTGGAGGAATAATCAACATCTAAGGTATGCATCTTTGATGTATTTCTTCTATATTCATTAATAGATCATTGGTTTTCCCCTTTAATATTGTTCATGTTAAATGATATATGTTAGATATGATGTTACATTGAACAGATCAGGATAGATCTAGTAGATTTGAATTTCCTAACACTAGAAGAATAATAGATCTGTAGTTGTTTGTCTCCTTATGTCCAGGAAGAAGATCGTAGGAGTTGTAGCTGGATCTCGAAATCTACATCAGCCGTATACACGAGGAAAACCATCAGTCGAAAGGTATGTTCAACACCCTTCTTGGTTAAAAGAAAATAAATCTAATTAGATTTGGGGAGAACTGTAGGAATATAGCCCATCTGTCTGTCTTGGATAAAGGGCATATCCAAGGGAGATCTGGCTTATCCATAGGCCAGATTCATCTATAACAGAATAGATGAGAAAATTATAGGTAAGTATGTTTTTTTAATCCTTCTAATTTATTAGAGATAGAGGGAATTCATTATAATGCAACTTCTCTAAGCTTTTTATTTTACCCTATATCGATATCCTATCATTATTTTTACTCGATTTCACTTATCACTCATCATCGTATTACTCTCATATCCTATACTATTCCTACCACTATAACCGTATTCCTATACATTATTATACACTAATCCATGATAATTTCATTATTATCCATTAAAGCCTCGATTTGTCTTTTCATGCATAAGCCACGATCTATTTCTTGATATGTTGAATGCAATTGATGTAATGATAACCCTCTTCCAATTTGACTATTAATAATAATTTCGAATCACTAAAGGGATTCAAACCGAGTCACATAAGTAATCGTGTTCAAACCATCCAAAGCCATAACTGTTGAATTCCCATTTCAAACTTTCCAACGAATTTACCACCTTGGATAGGTATGATAAAGGCACAAAGTTATAAGCTTCAACAAAATAATGAAAAAACCTAGTCTCTAAGAACAAGAAACTATGTACATTGGCAAGTACTTATATCATAAGTTCAAGCGAATCATTGATTTTGATAGGTCGTTGCAGAGGAGACTTAATCAAGAAACATGATAGACAATAATATTAACATTTTAATTAATGATACTGAGCTTTGAGAGGAATATGTGGAGTCACTACAATTTTGATCAGTTTTAAGGGGCTCTCAGTAGATATCTTTGCATGAGGACATGCAGATATACAAGCGTGGGGGAGATATTGGGATACTATTTTTTCATCTTTTGCATTTATTAGTTGGCCTCTTTGACCATCCTTACCCTACCTTTATACTTGGTTATTTCCCTTATTACCATATCTTCTTATATTTTTGAAGCCAAATGCCTTTAACAAGCATTAAGAGGTAAATGCTGCTTATTTATTATATTTCCTATGTCTTTAGTAAGTTATATTGGGTTTTTACAACTTTATATATTGTTAATGATGACTTTTCTTAGTTCACTTCCGGTACCATCAACTCACTTCTGGTACCTAACATCATTGGTTGACATACTTCCACATATCTAGTTGAAAATCAACCATATGGGTTTTGAAGACAACTAATCCAAGATGATTTTATTTTCATCAATTTATACCTAGGTTGAAGGTATCCATCTCCAACTCGTGGTCAATGTTATCCAGTGAAACTCATGCCAAAATAGAAGAGACAGGGTTGTGGTGTCATTTGCGAGAAGATGAAGGAAAATATCAAAACTCCAGAACATGGGTTTTGTGCAAATCATGCCCATTCAAATTCTTCACGTGCAATTTCCTTAGAAATTGAATGATTTGGGAGATATGACCATTTTTTATAACGATGAAATTCTCAGAATTGTTGTTGCGACTCATTTTCCAAAAACCCAAAATTGTAATAGACAATTATGATTTTGGGGGATTTGGCTCTGTCCTTCCCCATTGATTTTCTATATAAATAATACCTCCAAGGACATAGGAGGGGGAATTTTAATTGGTATATGTATTTGATTCATGAAGGTACATTTGTAATCTCCAATTTCAGTCCACAATAAAGGAATTTATGCAATTCTCTATGTGAGTGTGACAATCAAGTAGATCGGTGATTCCCAACAACAACCACCAGATTGGGAGGCCCCCTCAAGCTTGGTGATATGCCTCTGACTTGTATTTTTCCATTTATGTTTGTTATTGTTTAATTTGTTAATGGTTTACAACTAGAATAGCAATTGGTCTTGACATTTTCATTTACATTACACTCTTTTGATTTCTTGGTTAACACATAGAAATTAGAATTCATTTGGTTTATCAAATCAATCATTTTCTCTAAGTGCAGGAACACTTGATTCTTCAGCTGAGAGAGTGTGGCATGAAACCATCAATGAGATTTGAGCCAATGAGCTAATGATTGGTTTTATATTTTCTTTTTATTCATAATCATTTTGATTTATTTACACACAAAAAACATAAAGTGTTCATTGATTGCATGAGATTCCATTAGAGTCATATCTATGCACACATAAACATCTTGACATACTATGCAATGCCATTAAAATCTTGCTATAAATATGCGAATGTAAGTGAGAGTGTCTGGGACATATATTTGGTTTCTTGAGTTAGTTTATGTATGGTTTGGTGTCTTTGATCATATTGAAGATTTCTCTTTTGTTCTATAGCAGTAGGATTTATAAATAAACTAATTTGTTGTTTGATTTTCCTCCATTGATTGAATGGCATAACAAAAATTAAAAGATCACAATATGAATGTGGTAGTTGTTTAGAACATAAATCCAATTCATAAAGACAAAGCTTTCATAAAGTTGTTAATGTCAATCATACTAGTGAGTTAATATAGGTTGCATAATTAGGATTCATTTCCTATAAGTGTTTGATAGTTTCTTGTTTGATTGCTACAAAATAAAGACATTGAAGATCAAAGATTTGATTTTCTACTCAAAACAATCACATAAACATTAATAAATGAAATATTGTGATCCATGCTCAATAACATTTGAATGAACTCTTAGTCCAGTGAAGTTTGATAATTCTATGGTTTAGTTTTCTTGCTTTTGATCTCAAGGTGGGTTTTGAAGTAGTTGTCGCCATTTGTTTGTTAGGATAGGTTAGGATAGGCCTTGGTCCTGAACACAGAGTGTAAGCATATTGAAGTTCACAAACACTGGATTGAAAATTTATTGTCAAGGATTTATGAAAATAAATAACTCGACACTGGTGAAGAAGGTGATGTTGGGAGTAACAATTTTGGTGAATTCAAAACTTTGGGTAAAGGGGTTTTGGTGGGTAGATTTATGAAGTGCAAGTGGGAGAAGAGATCTAGTAGGATATATAAAAAGAAAGAAAATGTAAATGGGACCTATATTATATTAGAAGTGTCCAGTAATGGGAGCATGATGATTGAAGTCCAGGGCCATCATGGTGTATTGATTGATTGATAGGCTCGGGGTAAAACCTTAGCTAAGGGTTCAATGGGGGGTACAATTGGTAACACTGTTTCTTTTGTTGGTAAGTCTAATGAGAAAGGTGGTTTTGAATTTTTTTTGAGA
>JASDQU010352891.1:0-11174 GCA_032191745.1 Picea mariana
TGTTGATGATATAATGCCTCAGATTAGAAGACAAGTTGGATGGTGCTACAAATTTCAAAGGTATGAAATTGTATATAATTTATATCATGAGGGTGTTTGCAGGAGATGTACACTTGGAAAATAGACAGTTGTCCAAGAAGTGACAGTAGATCCAAAGGGATCTTAGATATAGTTCACTCAAAGGAAGCCCAAGAGTTGGAGGCAACAATGTCGATATCTCCTACAATATAGAACAACTTGAATGGGATAGCAGCAAATAGACTCCAAGTCACAGGTGATAGCTCTGAGAAGGAGCTATAGTGAAGGTTGCAGAAGGCAACATATTAGATGGTATATAGTTGAGACATGGAGCATACTATGTAAACATAGAGTTGTGTACATGACTATACACATCCATGTAACAAAGGAGAAGAGGACGAAGTTAGACCCTTCTAGCAAGAAGGATATTTTTGCGAGATACAAAGTATCTCATATGGAGATTGATTGTGAGGAGCATAAGGCTATGAAGGATGAACATAAATATTCCTCTAGTTCAGTTGATCAGTCTTAAAATCACCAGGAAGAGTCAGTAGAGCCAGAAGGGCCTACCCAAAAACATTGCAGTGACCAGGAAGAGACCACCATGGTCTTGTGGTACTGTGCAGGATGAAAAGAGGATACAGTTATATGGAATTGATGAGTCATATCATGAGCAGGAGAAGATGGATCCACGAGTGGTGTGGCAGGTGTCCCCACCAAGCACCATCTCAGAAGGAGCCAGAGTTCAAAGGGAGTCATCCCTCATGATCTAGTAGGGAGGAGAAACCTCCTAGTACGGTTCATATGAGATAATACTTCAAAGGAAGTTATCATATGCAGAGGGATTACATGGATCCAATATTATATAGGCTCAGAGGGAGTCAAGTCCTAAAGGGAGCATAGAGACTCAGAGTGAGCCTAATCTCAAAGAAATTCAATTGGCTTAGAGGAAGAGATATTCATTCAGAAAGAGTTCCCCCTCAAATATAGGTGAGAGAGAGTCTCACATGGATGAGGACAGAGAGGAGTAAGAGGCTCCAAAAGATGCAGTGATGATTGAATCTACTCCTGAAGAAAATATTATAGAAGAGCAAAATGAGACAATAAAGCTAGAGATACACGTAGATCCACCCAAAGAAGTTTCAATTACCAAGAAGAGACCAAGATGGATTTGGAACACCTTGCAGGAAGTTGAAGGACATGCAACTCCCAGAGCGTCTTTTAGAGAGAGAAAGAGACCACACAAGTATTCTAGCTATGTGGTGTTGATGAGGAATATCATTGATTCAAGACCTTCAAATTATGAGGAATATGAAAAGAAACAAGTGTGGAAGGATGCTATGATGATGTGTGGAAAGTGGTTCATAGACCAGAAGGGAAGTCATTGGTGAATTCCAAGTGGATCTACAAGATCAATCATGTTGTATATGGCAACATAGAGAAGTACAAAGTTATATTTGTGGCTAGAGGATTCTCCCAGAAAGAGGGAGAATATTATGACGATACATTGGATCCAATAGACAAAAGAAGTGTACATAGAGCAGCCACAAGATACATGAGAAGAAGTATCATGTTTGTATATTGAAGAAATGTTTGTGCGAGCTTAAGAAGGCACCCAGAGTATGGTATGCCAAACAATTATTTGATGAGATCGAGGCTTACCAAGTGTGGTGTAGATCCCAAGCTTTACTACAAGATTGAAAATGGTTACCCCTTGATATTGGTACTATATGAGGATGAATTGTTTCTTACAAGGGATGAGAAGCTCATTGATGGGTTCAAGAGGGAACTCACTTCATAGTTCGAAATGAAGGATGTGGATTTGATGGGATTATAAGTGTGGCAGAGACCAGATGAGATATTCCTTAGCCAATGAAAGTATACAGTTGAGATCCTAAAGAGATTAAGGATGATGTAATGCAAGTCCATGGCCACACCTATGGTTATGACTATTAATATCTTGAGTGATTCATCTTCATTTTTTGTTGATCCCATTATTTACTAACATTTGATCAGATCCTTGATGTAGATGGTTAACACTAGGTCAGATATATGCTTTGCTATGAACACATTGATTCAGTACATGGTTGAGCCTATACATGTACATTTGGTATCCATAAAGAATGTATTGAGGTACCTACATGGTATGATTGGATATGGACTCAGATATGTCTCGAACGGTGAAGCAAAGTTACAAGGTTATACAGACTCTGACTAGGTGGAGAGTGCAATGGACGGGAAAAGAACATCAGTATGTTGCTTCAGTTTGAGATAAAGTATGATCTCATGGTTGAGAAGAAAACATGTGTTAATGGCACTCAATACAGCAGAGGTAGAATATATAGCATCCAGTGTTGCAATTTTTGAAGCAGTGTGGATTCGAAAGTTGCTTGCAGGGTTATTTGATCTATAGTTGGATCCAACTTTAATATACTATGATAATCAATGTTGTGTGAATCTTTCATAGATCCAGTATTTCATGTCAAGTCAAAGCATATAGAGATAAAATACCATTACATCTGAGACATGGTGCAAAAAGGAGAAGTGGACCTATGGTACATATCCACAAATGATCATATAGCAGACATTCTCACCAAGCCTCTATCTAGGGTGAAGTATGATCCTTTCAGAGACAAGCTTGGCTTGATGCAAAATGTCGACCCTCATTGAGAGGGATATGTGATGTTTCTCCTCCATCGGGCTCTCCCTCTGGCCAAGCATTTCCTAGATCATTCATGTGAAGTGAATGAGGGAGTAAAATGTATCCTAGTACAAGTCTTACCTACACCATGTGAAGTGTCTAGGTGTGAATGGGACTTGCTGCATGGTCTTTTCCAAGGAATAAGTGTAAGGAACAAAATATTTGTATGGCCATTTACGAGGATGTTGTTGGTGAGGTAGCTAAAGGTTACCTTGTGGAAGAGATACCCCCAACAGAAGATCTATTCCACTCACTGATATGACAAAAGTTGAACCATTGATTTCATTGCACACCCTCACTGGATTCTCTGCTCCCCAAACCCTCAAGCTAATTGGATACATTAAGCATAGGAACGTCACAATCCTTGTTGATAGTGGAAATACCCATAATTTTATTCATCGTCATAGTTCCCAGGAAATCAATTGCTATATCTATGTCGACGACAATTTTCAAATCATCATTGTCAATGGTAGTTCCATGAAATGTGGTGGTCATTGTGAAAATGTGCACCTGCAAATTGGTCAGTACCACCTGAAATCTCATATGTTTTCTATCGATATGGGTGGTTGTGACATTGTGCTCGGTGTTTAATGATTATGCACTCTCAGCCCCATCCTCGTGGATTTTAAGGACCTCACCATGCAATTCCAATAGGAGGGACAACAACATAAATTCCAAGGCATCACAATAGGCTCCCTTAACATCATCAACTCCCAACAAATGGAAAAGATACTAAAAAAAGGTCATTTTGGAATTATTTCCCAACTCCATTCCATTCACAACATTGACACACCCTCTATGCACCCTAACCTTCAATCTATACTCTCCAGACACCAATCTATATTTAGCACTCCCCATGGACTTCCCCCTTCCCACATTTCCCATGATCATTCCATTCCTCTTGTACCATGAAGTCTTCCTCCCAATGTTCGCCCTTATTGTCATCCCTTTTCCCAGAAAAATTAAATTGAGAAAATTATTCAAGAATTGCTAGAATCTTGTGTTATTTGTCCTAGTACTAGCCCCTATTCTTCTCCAATAGTCATGGTACTAAAGAAAGAAGGAACTTGGCACATGTGTCTTGATTTTTGTGCCCTTAACAAACTCACAATCAAATAAAAATTTTCCATTCCTATCATTGATGACCTTTTGGATGAATTGAGTGGTGCTCAATACTTTACAAAACTTTATCTCCATTCTGACTACCACCAGATACGTATGAAAGAGGAAGACATCCCCAACACTTCCTTTCACACTCATGAGGGTCACTATGAGTTTTTGGTCATGCCCTTTGGCCTAAGTAATGCCCCCTCCACTTTTCAAAGTATCATGAGTCATGTCTTTTGTCATTTCCTCCATCATTTTTTCTTAGTTTTCTTTGATGATATTCTCATCTATAGTAAAACTTGACCATCCCATATCATCCACATGGATCAAGTTCTCCATCTATTGTCTAAGCACAAACCTTTTCTCAAACAATCTAAATATTCTTTTGGCACCTTTGAAGTTGAGTATCTGGGTCATATTGTAGGCAATGATGGTGTACGGGTGGATCCTAAGAAAATTGAAGCTATGAAGGATTGGACTTTCCATAAAACTCTTAAAATCTTGTGTGGATTATTGGGTTTAATGACATATTATCATAAGTTTCTTCGGAATTATGGAAAAATTGTAGCTCCTCTCATCTCTCTCCTTAAAAATAATGCCTTCAGTTGGACTCCAACAACTGATTATTCATTACAAGCCTTGAAAAATTCTATGTGCACTACTCCTATCCTGGCACTACCCGACACTACTCCTATCCTGGCACTACCCGACTTCACCAAGAATTTTTTCTTGGAGTGTGATGCATCAAGAAAAGGCTTTGGGGCAGTCCTCATGCAAGATGGTTGACCTTTGGCTTTCACTAGCAAACAACTATCAAAGCGAAATTTGGGTCAATCAACCTATGAAAAGGAAATGTTGGTTATTTTTCATGCAGTGGATCTCTGGCATCATTATCTCTTGGGGCAACACTTCCAAATTAAAACTGATCATCGTAGCCTCAATTCTTTTCCGAAGCAAAGAATTTCATCTCTGAAGCAACAAAAATGGGTGACCAAGATGTTTGGATATGATTTTAATATCATCTACAAGAAGGGAAAATAAAATTTGGTTGTTGATTCTCTTCCAAGGAAATATGAAGAATAAGGGTCCCTCTTTTCCTGCTCATTCATCGTAGAAGATTGGCTTAAAGTTGTTCGCCATGAATGGTTGCACGACCCCAAACTTTCTAGCATGAACCAAAAATTGCAACTAGATCCTCAAGCTTCTCTAGGGTACTCTTGGCACAGTGAAGAGCTTCACTATAAAGGTTTTATGTATTTAAGAAAAAATTGAAACTTAAATACACGATGCTCTCTGAGTTGCATGCTTCACTTGCAGCTAGGCATTCAGGGTTCACCAAAACCTATGAACAAATCAAGCATTATTTTTTTTGGGACAATATGAAACAGGGCATCCCTACCTTTGTTATTGAATGTAATGCATGTCAATGCAATAAGGGAGAAATAGTCAAAGCTCCAAGCACACTCCAACCACTCTCGATTCCCCGTGCTATTTGGAGGGATATTTATATGGATTTCATTGTTGGATTACCTAAATTGAGCAATAAGTCAGTCATCATGGTGGTATTACATCGTCTTTCCAAATACGGTCTTTTTTTTTCTCTTCAACACCCATTCATCACATCCATAGTGGCTCATTTTTTTATGGATAATACATTCAAACTCCAAGGCATGCCTCATTCTATTGTCTCTAACCGTGATCCAACTTTCACCGACAACTTTTGGCAAGAATTGTTTAGGCTCCAGGGAACCCAATTGCAACTTGGTACCGCCTATCATCCCCAGACTGATGGACAAATTGAAGTTGTCAACAAGTGTTTGGAAACATTTTTCGTTGTTTTTCATCTGACAAACGAAGTTAGTGGGATCAGTCGTTACCCCTAGCTAAATGGTGGTACAACACATCCTACCATACTTCCACTCGCGTGACTCCTTTTGAAGTAGTTGACGACAAAAATCCATTGTTCATTCTTTCATACATGCTGGGTGTCTCTAGGGTTCAGGACGTTGACAACAATATTACAATCCGAAAATCCATTCTTCGTACCCTCAAAATAAATTCGGTCATGGCTCAAAATCGCATGAAGCAACAAGCATATAAGGTTCGTTTAGAAAGTAAATTTGTTGAAGGGGACCAGTTGTTTCTTCGTCTGCAACCTTATAAGCAGAATTCACTCGAAACTGAACACTGTCAAAAGATTTCCCCCAAATTTTATGGTCCTTATACAATTCTCAAGTGAGTGGGGCCCATGGCCTACCATTTAGCTCTGGCCAATCATTTTAAGCTCCACCATGTTTTTCATTTCTCATGCTTAAAGAAAGTGATTGGAACTAAATTATTGACTCAAACCAATCTCCCTGAGTTCGATGAAGAAGGTTCAATTTGGTTTCCTCCACAAGTAGTCTTGGACCAATGTGATCCAGGTGGATATCGGTGGCCACCCACCTTTTCCAACTGGCTCAAAACAATTTTCTGACAATTTTGGTAATTTACTAGTTTTAGCAGTTTTTAACTTCCGTGGCCATTTTGAGGGCCTAAATGAAATTTTTTTGGGATATAGATTTTCAATAATAGTCAAAGGCTTTGATTGAGCCCCCAAAATGAATATCCTCGACGATACATTTCCAACAAGTTATCGTGCGCCCCAAACAAAGATCGTATGCCAAAGTTATGCCCCTGGGATGTTGATACACCAAACTACCCAAAACGGGGTCAACAAAATTGTTGGATTTTCATCTTCCAGGGTTAGGGTTTTCGATTTTATTTATGATAAAAATGTCTTTGGAGCCTCATTGTAAAATCATCTTCTTGTGAATGTGAATAGCTGTCACATCTCTTCTCAGAGATACGCTGCCACCATTCTAGCGAGTCTTTCACTCTGTATTTTTATAGTCTTTGTACATTTTGGCTCATTAATAGAAAATTGTGTATTACTGTATCTTTTTCTTTATGGTTGCATCTCTAATACATTTTTGTTATATTATTGGATATTCGAGATATCTCTGTACATTTATTTATTATATCTCCACTCTCATTTCATGCCAAAAATAATCTGGATCAGTATTATCAGAGCAGGTTGCTCTTGATCGTTTTTCAATGCATGTCTCTGACGAGGTCCGAGTATATCAAGTTAGGTATCGAGCTTGTCTCTCTTGAAGACAATCGCTCTCGCACGCCCAAGAAACCCTCCATGGTGGAAGAAAACAAAAATGATGGAGCAAACGATTCTATCAATTTGTTGCTTGAGAAAGCTCTCATGCGACAAAGGGACAAAATGATGGAGAATTTTTCCCACATCCTTCAACGCTTGACGATAGAAACAGGGGCATATTCATCAAACAACCACTTTGGAAGCACCTCTCCTTTCAAGGTACAGGTTAATTTTTATATTCCCGTATTTGAAGGTCAGATAGATGGGGATGCCCTAGACAAATGGTTAAATATGATGGAAGGTTATTTCTCTGTTCACCATTTTTCCGACAGGGAAAATATCACCTTTACACTCCTTAAAGATCTCCCCCATGTCAAACATTGGTGGGAAACTTACTGGGAGAAAAGTTCCACAGAAGATTTTGGAATATATGGGGTCGATCCTACTTGGTATTTTTTTATGGATGTGGTAAAGGAACAATATTACTTCGTTGGAAACTATGAGGACCGGTATACGAGATGGACCACACTGCAACAAGAGAAGGACCAAGCAGTTCCATTGTTCACCAATACTTTCCATACCTTGTGCACCAATTTGGGTATCAAAGACTCCGAATGACATTTGGTTCTAAAATATCGTGGGGCTCTACAAAGATACATCCAAACTGAAATGAATTTTTTGGACATCTCATCACTCGGTGTTGCTTATCAATATGATGTTAAAATCAAGTAGAAATTTAAGCACTAGAAAAAATGGGAGTTCGGGTCTGCAAATCTACAACAACCAAAGTATGATAAAGACATCCCTAACAAACAGTCTCCCAAAAACTAGTCCAAGCCAAAAGAAAAGAAGGGTCACGGGAAGACAAAGAAGAGCACCGAAAAATGGTGTGATTTCGACAAAATCCCTTAACACAACATCGATGAATGTTGCTCAAAACAGTCATTGGTGGCCAAGATCAAAGACAAGGAGCCGAACCCTAATTCAGAATCTAATTCTAAAAACATTGGTAAAAGACATATCATTGACATACACCCCAATATTATTGTCGCGACTTCAACAATTCAACCAGAAGAACCAATAGATCCTGAAGAGGGAGAGCTCATTTTTCATTCACATATGTGTGTGAAGGGGACCCCACTATATTTTATTGTTGATAGCGGAAGCCAGAAGAACCTCATCTCAGTAGAGGTCTTCAAACAATTGGGATTGTCGACAACACCACACCCACAACCATACAACATTGGGTGGCTTCGCCAGGGATGAGATCTTTCTGTCAGCCAACAATGTTGATTTTCATATGGCATCCATCCCTTCAAGGATGAGGTATTATGTGATGTTTCCCCACTGGATGTCTGTGATGTTCTCTTGGGCCAACCATATATGTGGAAGTGCCATGTTGTTTATGAGTCTCGACCTCGTAGTGTCATTGTTACTTTGTAGGGTCATCTCTACAAAATACCAGAGGTAATTCCGACTATTGTCCCACCTAAAAAGTGTTGCAAGGCAGTATTTCATACTACAAAATTAATCTTCTTCACAATCTATTCAAAGCGTGAATATAAGAACACCACTACAGCCTCAGTCCAAACACCTTCTATCCAAAAGAAGCAGGTCGACAAGATAGTAGCAAAATGTAAAGATTCCTTCTGCACACAGGGATATCATGTATCCAGACTGGTTAAAAAGGTCCAACCCTTCCAGCCACAAGTTCGTGACAACCTTCAACAAGCTAAGCAACGCAACTTCTACAACAAGGCAAGCAACTCATCAAGATGCAGATTCAACAAACGTTTTTCCCTCTCACCCGAGCACTCAACGCAATGGATACCATTGCTTCCTAAGGAGGGAGGATTGATCCAGGTGGATATCAGTGGCCACCCACCTTTTCCAACTGGCTCAAAACATTTTTCTCGCAATTTTGGTAATTTACTATTTTTAGCAGTTTTTAACTTCCGGGGCCATTTTGAGGGGCCTAAATGAAGTTTTTTTGGGGATCGAGGTTCTCAATGATAGTTGAAGGATTTTATTGAGCCCCCAAAATGAATCTCCTCGACAATACCTTTCCAACGAGCTATCATGCGCCCCAAACATAGATCATATGACAAAATTACACCCTCGTGAAGTTGATACACCAAACTACCCAAAACTAGGTCCACAAAAATGTTGGCTTTTCATCTTCTGAGGTTAGGGTTTTGTATTTTCTTTATGATAAAAATGCCTTTGGAGCCTCTTTGTAAAATCATATTCTTGCGAATGTGAGTAGCTATCACATCTCTTCTCAGAGATAAGCTACCACCATTCTAGCGAGTCTTTCACTCTGTATTTTTACAGTGTTTGTACATTTTCACTCATTAATAGAAAATTGTGTATTATTGTATCTTTATGTTTATGATTGCATCTTTGATACATTTCTGTTATATTATTGGATATCCAATATATCTCTGTACATTTCTTTATTATATCTTCACTCTCATTTCGTGCCGAAAATAATCCATATCACAATGAGAGCATCATCTCCGACAACGCACCATCAAGGAAGTGTTAGTTTAGTGGAAAGATACAACTTCAAAAAATGTCACCTAGGAGCTGGCTACCATTCAACAACAATTTCCTCATCTCAAGCCTTGAGGACAAGGTTTTTCTTCAAGGGGGAGGGCATGTTAGGGGCCTAACCTTCCTAACCCCTCACGCAGGACCTAAAATAATATAATTTTTGTGTAATAAAGGCTGACATTAGTTTATAAGGCCTATTGAATAATGTGAACAATTCCAATGTAACAAGACTTAATAGAAGCTTCCGCTTCTAGAAAGACCTTCATCTAGAATATTCTTTAGAAGATAGAATTAGTATAAATATGAGTAGAAGGCATGAAAAAGCCTTGTCTTGAGAATTATTGTAATAGATCTCTGTTCTGCTTGAGGTTTCCCCCTCAAAGAAGAAAGTGAATGTTGTTTTCATTCAATAAAGGTATTATTGTTGGTGTTGTTATTCTCATTATTTTGTTGTTCCACTCGTATTTGTTGCAATATTTTTGTTTATGCTTATTACAATACATATGGTACCTTACACATTGACACTAGAGCTAGGATCTAGAGGAATGGGAGAGACTTCATTAGGCTACTGAAAAAAATGAGGAGCAAGGTGTGCAAGGGAATTGAGGGATCTTGAGGGATCAAAATACTAAAACTACGAACAAAGGGATTGGCAAAGGCAAGAATAGAGGGATTAACTAAGGTTGGCTTGGGAGGGTGCTCTCCCAAGATTTATAAAATGTTCATGGAGGAGGGAGTTTTGGCTGGATCTGGATGTGAAGTTTTTTTTCCAATCCTATATTTGGCGATGAATCAGATGAAACCCTCTTATCTGTGGTGATATCCAATTTTTCGAGTTTGGAAAGGTTGTTTAGGGGGAAATCCCTAAATAAATGTCCATGCTCATGACATCTGTGATAGGGAAATGAGATAAATTCATAATGCATGGTTTGGATCCACTTGATATCTTGATAACTAAGGATGATGGACTCATGAATTGGGACTAAAACATTCATGTAGATGCAGATTTAAGTGTAGGTTGTGTATTTACCTTGTTCGGTGGATTCAATGGTCTTCACAAAAGTACCTAGAGTGTTTCCAATCCCTGCAAGTATTTCCTCTTCCCAGTATTTGTGAGACAAAGAGTACAATTTGACCTAGATTGGTGCACAAGAAAAATATTCTTTTTTAGGGTTGAGGCTTTTGGTATAGTATCTAAGATGCAATCTAACATATTGAAAAAAATACAACCCATTCTCAAAAAAATTGTCTCAGTCTTCATGATTATGAAAGATCGGAGTGAAGAAGCCTTTGTATCCAAGTTTTAAGTCCATGTTCCCTTTGGGTTTCCAGTTGGCATTGATACATGCTACCAAATCTCTTTCAGTAGGCCAGATCCCTAAGATTTTTCCAATAACCACATGATCCTTCATAAATTGAATGTGATTGCCAATACATTTAGATTTGATCTCATATTTGGGCATTTTGTCAGTGTTGGGAATAGATTGTCATGGCTTTCACTTGTTGAGACCATTTTCATTAGGAGAAGTGTCTATCTCTAGTCATTCTATGCCAACACGTGTTTTTAACATCATTAATAAGATATTAATTATTGTTAATGTGAACATAATATGTTCACATAAAATGATATATATAATAATA
>JASDQU010352893.1:4991-16438 GCA_032191745.1 Picea mariana
ATTGACATAATATAACATTATAACATTACAACTTAGGCTTTTAGCCTTTTAATTCTTCATTACACATTTAACCTTAGTCATTTAGACTAATTACAACATTAGCAAGCACATCTTATCCTTCTCTCATCTTACATGGTCCTCACCTGCTCATAACTGCTTTATTACATTAATAAGATGAAGATCTTTTACACTCATGTGGTCATTTGATCCTTTCACTTGCTAAAGTGTCTCTTAAGAGTGGCCAACACTCAGAGGATCACAACAAAGACCAAAAAGGTCATCCCACATACCAGTCTAGCTCACAAGACTTGTATGTTCGTCCTGACTCTTGCTAAACTCTACCTTGACTTTTTCACTTGGCTCACAAGGTTTGTACCTTGACTTTTTCACTAGGCTCACAACATTTATCCTAGCATCTCCTTCGTCCCGACTCTTGCCTGGCTCACAAGGTTTGTATGTTCACCTTGACTCTTGCCATGACTCACAAGACTGGTTGATTCTCCAAATCTCCCTAGCTAGCCTCAAGGTGGCCACTTAAGGCCTCTCATTGGAGAATGACTCTCGATGTTGCTAATTTTAACACTCCCTCTCGGGGGAGGGAGTCATTTTATGCAACTTCAAGCTTTCCCCTTAGGTGCACAAACTGTTTCAATGGCAATGGCTTGGTCATGATATCTGCTACCTACTCATTTGTTGCTATGTATTGTAGCTTGACTATCTTTCTTTGGACCATGTCTTTGATATAATGGTATCTCATGTCAATATGCTTTGACCTGTCGTGAAATACCAGATTCTATGTAAGCTTTAAACAACTCTGATTATCAGAGTGTATAACTGTCGTCTCTAGCCTGTCACCAAACAACCCAAAAATCAATTTCTTGAGCGATACTGCTTCCCTACTGGCATCACTAGCCATAATATAATTAGCCTCGACTATACTCTGTGCAATGGATCCTTGTTTCCTACTTGACCATGAGATCATAGCGGATCCTAAACTAAAGCAGTAACCTGAAGTACTTTTCCTGTCCACTGGGCTTCCAACCTAGTCAACATCTGCATAACCATGCAAAAATATACCACCACTGGATGTATATCTTAAACCATAAGTAATGGTTCCCCGAAGATATCTCAAAACATGTTTAGCAACCACCCAGTGTCTCTATATTGGCTCAACCATAAACTGGCTCAATGCATTGACTGCATAACAAATATCAAGCCTGGTGTGAATCACATACATTAGTGACCCAATAAGCTACCTATACATGGTGGGATCCACAAAATCTGATCTTGTATTTGAATCATGCAACTTCCTTATGTTTGTGATCATGGGAGTAGTCATGCATTTACATTCCATCATTCCAAACCTTTTCAACACATCAACTGTGTACTTTCCCCGTGCCAAAAAGATTTCACCTTGTCTTTGCCAAACTTCCAAATCGAGCAAGTAATGCATCAGGCCCAAGTCCTTCATTTCAAACTCTGAAATGAGCTCCCTCTTGCACCAGGCTATAAGACCTTCATCTGCTGTAAGGACGAGGTCATCCACATAAAGGACACACATAATGGGCTGGTTCCTGTCAAGTTTAAAGTATAGATTAACATCTGTTGATATTTTACTTGTACAACTAGCAGTTACGGTGCTTCTTTATTATAACAATCATTTAGTACATTAGCTACATAGATAAGATCACTGAAAGAGAGGCAATCATAGATACAAGAGAGAGACACAAATATTATCCTCGGAAACCCTCTAGGGGGAGAAAATCCAGTAAACTTCCTCAATATAGATTAGCCATCCAAGAACAATTCTTCTCTCTCTCAAGAGAGAACTAACAAAGCAAACGATCCTCCTCTACTCCTTCACTAGGAAGAGTAGCACACCACTTAACCAAGAGATAGACCAAAAACACTCCTTGACGTCACACCTAGTTGTAGTAGCTTCTCCTCCAAGACTTGCACACTTTTCCTCTTGTTGCAAAGCTTATGAGTGAGTGTGTAAGTGAGGCGGTAGCCTCCCTTATAAATAGTAGTCTGACCTCCTTAAATTAGGTCTGGGCTGGCCTGTCAATTTACCCTATTAAATTACATTTAATTGTCAAGGCACAATAGACTTTTACAAAGGCACAATAGGGTCATCTTAATAAATAAAATATAATAACATTCTTTAGGGTTTGTCTTTGTCAAATACAATAAGGATATCTTTCGAAGCTACACAATCTTCAACACTCCCTCTTAGAAAGGAAGGTATTCTTCTTATCACGGTCATCATCACTATTTTTGCACTTCTACATACTAGGTCATTGTCTTGTTGTCAATCACAGGTCTATATATCATAGGAAGTCCTACACTTTCACCAGAATAATGTACCATCCTGTGTTGGGGTAGCGTACCAGCGTGCATTGGGGTTACCAACCTGCGTTAGGGTAGCATACTAGGTGGCGTTGGGATTACCAACTTGCACTGGGGTAGCGTACAAGTCTGCGTTGGGGTTACCAAGCTGTGTTGGGTTAGCTCATCACCTCCCTCTATTGGGGATCGCATCAACTCCCTCTACTGGGGATCACATCACCTCCATCTACTTGGTGAACACATCACTTCCCTCTACTTAGGGAACACATCTCTTCCTGCTACCGGGGAACACATCACTTCCCGCTTCTGGTGAACACATCACTTCCAAGCTTGTCTCTAAAAAACTCAAACTTAACTCTGGACAAGGACTTGGTCAACACATCTGCTACCTATTCGTCGGTGGAAATATACTGGAGTCTTACTGCTCCCTTCTGTACCATGTCATAGACATAGTGGTATTTGATCTCGATATGCTTGGACTTGTCATGACACTCTAGGTTCATTGACAACTTTTATGCAACTCTGGTTGTCATACAGATTTCCTCCAACTCGAGATCAATCAATTCTGCGATGAACTTTTGAAGCCACATTGCTTCGCCACAAGTTGACCATGCTGCCACATACTATAAGTCTACTTCTCACTGAGTAATGAGATCACAGTTGATCCCATACTAAAGCAACATCCAGATATACTTTTCCGGTCTGTGACATTGCCTGCCCAATCTGAATCTATGCAGCCCTGCAAATCTTATATCATAATCTGAGATATTTTTGGGTTCACAATCGATGGTACCCTTTAGGTACCTCATCACATGTTTTGCCATAATCAAGTGAACATGTCTAGGCTCAATGTGCTCACCGCAAAACATATATTTGTCCTCGTGTTTGTAAAATATAACAATGAACCAAATTTTCACATAAAATTGTACCAAACTGGTACACTTGCTCAGCTGTAATTCAATCTGCTCAATCATGTGCTGGTTATATGTGCTTTATGCAAAGAACTATCTGTCTCATTGCCTAAGAGTATGTCCTCTACTCTCTCTGCAACAGTTCCTTCTCGAATCGAGACTCTGCACTTGCAACTACTCTTTCTGAAGCTTAGAATGATGAAATATCCCTGATCCCACTGATCAAGATATTTGCTACTGATCTAATGTTCTGTCTCATAGATCTGATACAATGGGGGTTTCTGGATGCGTTTCAGTTGTGTGTTTGAGATATTTATGGTTATTGCATGTGCATATTGGTTATTGCATGTGTATGTTGCGTATTTATGGTTTAAACGGTATATAAAGGATGCATGTGGAAGTAAAGAACATCAACTACCCAATAACATGTATTATGCGACTCAAGCATGGAAATACAATAACATACTAGAAATATAGAGTATAATCTTCAGCTAGATCTCATGGATCGTCATTGGAATACAAGCAAATAGCATAAAAATACTCATGATCAGAAGATGAAGGCAGATTTTATGCATGCATAGATAGATCGACAAAAATATGCGATTCCGGAGAGGTACAGTAACAACTACCAAATGGAAAACTCGTCTGGAAGGATAGACTGTCGGAATGAGCTGGAAACCGCTCCAATAGAAGCACCATGGCATCTAGACTGAAATGGATGAGTGTCAAATGTCAGATCTAGTCTCTGAGGCACTGGATCTAGACCCTTGGGGGGTTTGCACACCTACTGGGACACTGGATGCACCCCAAATGATTCCACCAATGAAATCTGCTGCTATAGGACTCAAAACGATCGTCTCGCCAAATGCGGAACTGGGTCGGAAGGGTTTCGCCAGATTTGCCATGATGCTCCGTCTACAACCTCAAATGTCCTACCGGAAGAGCTACATCCTAAATGGCTGGATGATGCACCCTACAAGATTCCACTATTAGAATCTGATGGAAACTGGCTCAATCTGAGCACCCTAGCTGTATCTCAACTGGGTTGGAAGGAAACTGCAATTTGAGCTCGGACCTCGTGTAGCTCCACAAACCCTCAATCTGACTTGTGCCCTCACTAGCTGAGCTGTGCACTCTGCACTGGATACTCTTGAATAGAATGGAAAAATACCTGGATGGTATCTCTGATGGGATAGGGTGTGTCTCTCAACATCGAAATCGATCAATGGTGGTGGTTTCCTCCAGAAATCCACAAAATAGTAAAGTCGACTCTCTTCTTCCTCTGGGAACTCTCAACATCAAATCATAACAATTCATAATGAGGAATTAGGTCAAATTACAGCCTTTATACCCTTCTTGATCTAATTCACCATTGACCTCACTTAAGCTAGGCACTTTTCCTCCTTAGGTGAATAATTAATTAATTAAGTCCCCCTTTAGCACCTTTTCATTCTAATTCTTCGTTGACTTAGGCTTAAGTGACTTTTCCTAAGTTTTTGGCTTAATTCATTGTTTAGCCACCAAACCACCCTTATTTCTCCATCTTGTTCCCTGTTTGTGCCTAACTATAGTCTACGGGAACACATAGACTACTAAGTCACTCCCTGTTGGCCTACTCTTTGGAACGGGACATCACAGTCCTCCCTTGCCGAGATTGCTTGTCCTCAAGCAACATCAATCTTGGGTGCTGTAAAATATGCTCTCCCTCCCATGTGGCATCCTCCACTGGAAGACCCCTCCATCTAATCAAAAACTCCTTGATGACCCTGTTCCTCAACCTGCACTCTCTCTGCTTGAGCACCTATTCTGGCACTAACTCCAACTGGCCCTCATCTAAAGGTGGCAACTCCTCTGAAGTGCTAATCTATTGTCCCACTACCTTTTTAAGGCAAGAAACGTGAAAGACGTTATGAATCTTTCTACCCTTCGGTAGCTTTGACTCGTATGCCACCTCACCTACTCTCTTGATGACTCTGTACGACCCATAAAATCTCAGTTTCAGTTTCCCTGCTCCACTCCTCTTCAAGGAGGATTGTCGATATGGCTGTAACTGCAGGAAAACCAAGTCCCTAACCTCGAAACTGTGCTTGATCCTCTGCCTGTCTGCATAGATCTTTTGCTGATTCTGTGTTGCCTGTAAGTTTTTCTTTACTGCCTGCATAATCCTTTGGCTCTCCTCCACCCAATCTTTGGCCACTGGGACCCTGCTATCCCCGAATACAGTATCCACAAAAGTGGGTGCATTGTATCCATACAATGCTCTAAATGGTGACATCCTGATAGACATATGGTGTGTCGTGTTGTAACAATACTCACCCATCTACAACCACCCCACCCATGTGTGCTACTATCCTCCCACATAGTTCCTCAGATACCCCTCCACCCATTTGTTGACGATCTTTGTTTGGCCATCTGTCTGTGGGTGGTAGCTGGTACTCGTGGCTAGCTCTTTGCCTGTCAACTGAAAAAGCTCTTTCCAAAATGCGTTGATGAAGCGCCCATCTCTATCACTGACTGTCTGCTTGGGTATTCCATGCAATCTGAATACCTCTTTGAAAAATAACTCTGCTACCTGTATGGATTTGTAGTTCATGGGTATGGCGAAGAAATGTGCAAATTTGGTCAGCCTGTTGACCACTACAAATATATAGTCCCTGCCTTGCACGCGGGGGAGGCCTGTGATGAAATCCATAGAAATGCTCTCCCATTTATGCTCTGGAATGGGTAGAGGCTGTAGTAACCCTGCTGGGTGTGTCTGCTCTGACTTGTTTTGCTGACAAGTCATGCACTCCCGGATGTGCTTCAGTACATCATCCTTATGACCCTTCCACGAGAATCTCTCCCTGATCTGCCTATAAGTTTTGAAATACCCCTGCTGCCCTGCTACAGGTGAATCATGACACACCTTAGAATCTAGAACCAAGTAGACCCGATCTTTGTAGAAAATGATGTCATCCATTACCCGGTATCTATCGTTGACCACATGCCCATCCATTACCTCACAAACAAACTTGTTTTTGGAATATTCCACCAACAAGTGTGCTTTCCAATCTGTGTAAATGTCCATCATCGAACACCCTGGTGGCCTCTTGGACAAGGCATCTGCCACGACCTTCCTTTTTCCCTTGACATACTCGATGTAAAAATCAAAGGCTTGGATCTTCGAGACCCACTTCTGTTGCCTCTCACTGAGGTCTTTCTGATCCAGGAAATACTTGAGACTATTGTGATCAGTCTTCACTACAAATCTGCTGTCCACCAGATACTGCCTGAATTTGGTTAAGGTGTGCATAATTGCTAGAATTTCCTTGTCGTAAATAGTGTAGAGTCTCTCTAACTCACTGAGCTTCCTTCTCTCAAACACAATGGGATGGCCTCCCTGCATCAACACTGCTCCAATTCCCACCCCTGATGCATCACACTCCAAGACGAACGACTGTGAGAAGTCCGGAAGGGATAGAATAGGGCATGTGCTCATAACCTCCTTCATCTTCTCAAATTTCTGTTGTGATTCCTCTGTCCACTGAAAGGCACCCTTCTTGGTCAAATTTGTGAGTGGTGCTCCTAACTGCGAAAACCCCCTGACAAACCTCCTGTAATAACTGCACAACCCAAAGAAGCTCCTTAACTCTGTCAAACTCCTGCGTGTTGACCAATCCAAAATTGCCTTGATCTTCTCCTGATGTACCTGAACCCCCTGGGCACTAATGATGTGGCCCAAGTAAAGAAACTTTGTCATCCCAAACTCACACTTGGAATCTTTGGCGTACAGTGACTGTGCCTCCATGATGCTCAATACCTCCTCCAAGTGTCCCATATGCTCCTGCCATGTCTTGCTATAGACCAAAATGTCATCGAAGAAAACCAAAACTGATTTCCTCAAATGCCCCCTGAAAATGTGGTTCATGCAAGAATGGAATGTAGTTGGTGCATTGGTTAGCCTAAATGGCATAAACAGAAACTTGAAATGGCCAAAATGGCACTGAAATTTCGTCTTCTCTATGTCCTTCTCTCTGATGCTGATCTGATGATATCCAAAGCGTAGATCAATCTTCGAGAAGAAAATTGCCCCATGCAACTCATCCATCAAGTAGTCAATGCGAGGGAGAGGATACCTGTTTTTGATGGTTTTCTTATGCAAAGCTCGGTAGGCTATGCACATCCTCATGGTACCATCCTTCTTCAGGACTAAGACAACTAAAGAGGCGAATGGGCTGCTACTAGGTCTGATGTGTCCCATTGCCAACAATTCCTTGATTTCTTTTTCTATCTCATCCTTGAACCTCTTAGGATGATGATAGGGGGGGTGATCATGGGTTTGGCCCCCTCCTCCAACTCAATGGTGTGCTCAAATCCCCTGTCTGGCGGTCTCCCTGGTGGAATTGAACCAAAAACCTGCTGATGTCATCCCAACAAGTTACTAATCTTTGTCTGATACTGTTGTCGACCCTCAGAATCCTTCCACGTAGTGATCAAGCACTCTGCGGCAAATGCTGCCTCCCCATGCCTGAAGATCCTCTCCATCCTCTTGGCAGAGACTGTCCTAGGTGCCCCTATTGACATGCCCCTTAGGACAACCCTCTTCCCATCATTGTCTCTTAATCCCATCTCTAAGGTTTGGTAGTTGGTGGTGATTTTACCCAAGGTGATCAACCATTGAACTCCCAAAACTACATCTGTGTCTGATAGGTCAACCACATAAAATGTATCTCTCATAGTGTAGTTGCCCAACTCGATATCCAATTTTAGAACTCTGTCTAGACACTCCACTGTATGGCCATCTGTTACTGTGACATCAAATCCCTCAAACTCCTCTGTATGAAGGGCCCATCTCGATACCAATGAAGCATCGATGAAGTTGTGGGTGGCCCCACCATCTATGATCCAGAGGGTGTCATACCTGGGTACACCAGAAAGGGTCGCTATGAATCCGCTCAGGAGGTTGTGGAACAACCAATGGGTGGGTCCTTGCCGGTGTCGATGGTGTATGGGGAGGCCGTTCCTCCACCTGCTCTAGCTCCTCCTCTGAGTTGGTGGCTTCACTGTCCTACTCCTCCTCCTCACTCTCCACATTGTCTGTGGCCACCTCAATATAGTCAATCTCTCCCTTGCCCATGCATTTGTGGCCTGGGACCCAAGGATCTCTACAGTTGAAGAAAAGCTTCTTCCTCATAAGCTCTCGCCTCGTCTCATCATCCAACTTCTCCTTACCCTTCCATTCCCTCTGTAATGGCTTTTGGTCCCGATCCTTCTGTGGTACGAAGGATTTGGAAAAGGGTTTAGTTTTTGGCATTGAATCTGCCAAATCTCTAGTGTGTAGGATGGCATCCTGCAAGGTGTGAGGTCGATATGCCTTCACCCATCCTCTCGAGGATTCTGTGAGCCCTTCTGTGAATAACATGATCAGTCGGGGCTCAAATGTACCTGCCACTGCCACTGCTACCCGCTGAAACTCTGAGATGAATGCCTTTATTGTGCCAGTTTGTCTAAACTGGGCTAGATCTCTAAAATGGATCTCTGGATCCCTCCTGTCAAATCTGTCCATGAGTCTCTCTGTGAACTCTTGGTAGGAGGTGATGCGACTGTGGCCCAATGTCACCAATCCATGATACCACCACTCATGTGCTTCACCCTCTAAGTGTAAGGTAGCGAAATTGATGGCCTCTGTCTTGGTCATCTGGTTGAGCTTGTAGTAGGTGTCAAGCTAAAGTACCCAAGCTCTGGCGGTGCATTTGGACGATCCGTCGAAAGAAGGTATGGTGAGTTTACCAACTTTCCGGATGAAATCAATGTTATGCCCATGCTGCTGTTGCAGCTTCGGCCCTCCTCTCCGTGGATCTCTGGAGCGGTTCCTGAGTCTGAGCCCACAATACTTGACTAGGGTCATATACTGATGGAAGTCACAGCCCAATGCTGCATACTCTCTCCGATACTCTGCAATGTCCTCTACATGAATGGGGGCTCTCTGTGCTATCGATATCTGTGCTCCTACCGGGGGTGTCTTCTAGAAACTGGGAAAAAACAGACGTGGAATCCTACTCACAGAGGTGTATGTGCGAGTGGGTGACTGGGGTGTACTGCTTGCCCATGAGTTTCCCTGTGCTACATGTGGGGCTTGTGTGCCTGGGATGTCCACCATAGCCAATCTATCAGCTACTTGAGCCAAGGACTGAGACATGGTCCACTGACTAGCTAACATATCACTGATAACTTGCATGAAGGTTGCATTTGGATCCGTGGGGGCCTTACCACTACCCTATGGTCACTCATATCTGTGACCTAGCCTCCTCTCTGCTTCGCACTTTGCTCTTCTCTCTGCTTCTCTATGTGCCTCTTCCTCTTCCTATGAACTGGGAGGGAAAGGAGGAAAGTTAGGCCTAGTCCTTCTTTCCTTGCGCCTATTATAAGTGACATATTCGTCACCTATGTGCTCATGACCATCTGGTCTTCTACTGTACTCATAGTCTTTAGTTACCGGCTGGCAGGACTAAATCTTTGATACCACTGAAATATCCTTGATCCTACTGATCAAGATATTTCCTACTGATCTAATTTTCTGTCTCACAGATCTGATACACTGGGGGTTTCTGGATGCGTTTCAGTTGTGTGTTTGAGATATTTATGGTTATTCCATGTGCATGTGGTTATTGCATGTGCATGTTGCGTATTTATGGTTTAAACAGTATATAAAGGATGCATGCGGAAGTAAAGAACATCAACTGCCCAATAACATGTATTATGCGACTCAAGCATGGAAATACAATAACATACTGGAAATATAGAGTATAATCATCAGCTAGATCTCATGGATCGCCACTAGAATACAAGAAAATAGCATAAAAATACCTTTGATCAGAAGATGAAGGCAGATCTGATGCATGCACGGATAGATCGGCAAAAATATGTGATTCTGGAGAGGTACAGTAACAACTGTCAGTTGGAAAACTCGTCCGGAAGGATAGACCGTCAGAATGAGCTAGAAATTGCTCCAATAGAAGCGCCCTGGCCTCTAGACTGAAATGGATGAGTGCCGGATGTCAGATCTGGTCTCTGAGGCACTGGATTTGGACCCCTGGGGGGTTTGTGCACCTCTTGAGACACTGGATGTGCCCCACATGATTCCACCAATGGAATATGCTGCTATAGGACTCAAAAAAATCGTCTCGCCAAATGTGGAATTGGGTCGGAAGGGTTTCCCCAGATCTGCCTTGATGCTCCGTCTGCAACCTCAAGTGTCCTACCAGAAGAGTTGCGCCCTAAATGGCTGGATGATGTTCCCTACAAGATTCCACCGTCAGAATCTGATGGAAACTGGCTCAATCTGAGCGCCCTAGCTGGATCTCAACTAGGTCGGAAGGAAACTACAATCTGAGCTCGGACCTCGTGCAACTCCACAAACCCTCAATCTGACTTGCGCCCTCACTGACTGAGCTGTGCACTCTACACTGGATACTCCTGAATAGCACGGTGAAATACCTGGATGGTATCTTCGATGGGCTAGGGTGTGTCTCTCAACACCGAAACCAATCTGTTAGCACTCTGTAATTTGCCCAGGGCTGAAAGGCAACCACAGAGGCAACATCAAAACCACTTCGAGTCTTGGATCTAGCCCTCCAAGACTTAGAGAGGGATCTCTCTATATGATTTAGCTTTGTTTTGATTTCAAATATTAGGCTAGTTAAAGGGATTGTTGGTTTTGTAATGAAGGTTCTTAAAGTTGGTTGAGACAGTTTACACATCCATTGGGCTATGGGGTCTGTATTTGATAAAATCTGAGATACAACCAGAAATGATGAAGAAATCCTTCACAAGGCGAGATAACACACTCACTGGATCTTTAATAATTTAAATGATGATCAGAAGAAAAGATAAGGAAATAACTCCAACCAACAAGCACTTAAGAATCTTTTAGTTGAAGATATTTAGAAGATGAACATTCAAATCTTTAGAATCGGAAACAAGGTATCAGGGATAAATATTGTAACATAACGCTATTCATAAACATTAGCTTTAGAAAAACAAGATGATTACAGAGCAAGAAAACATTTACTGAGAAATCACATCACCAGTAAACATGCGCAGGAATCCTGTAAAGTGCCTCTTCTCATTAATGGCAGATCTATTCAAAAGTGTTACAGCTTGATAGCCACAGGGCGTGAAGATCCAACCCTTTTACATTAAAATCAT
>JASDQU010352895.1:0-12111 GCA_032191745.1 Picea mariana
CAGTTCATATTTGAGGGCTTCATTTTAGTTCATCAAGTCATTGTGGATCTTCTTCATTCAAGGTTGGAGCAAGTGTGTGTGTTGGAGCAAAGGGATATTGAAAGGGGACCTTGCGACATCAAGGCTTTGGTTGTAATCTCCACTTTCATTTTAATATGAAAGTGATATGTTTCTTTCCCATAAAACTTGCTTTGTTTTATTAGATGGTTCCTTGATCACATACATAGGTTCTTTTTGAGTTCATTGTATTGATTTCACTTTGGTTGGCTTATGTTCCCTTGCAAATTCAATATCGCAGGAGCACTGGAGTGGAGATAGGATGGAAATGACAGGAGGAAACAACATTTAAACGATATTTTGTCTATCTCTTGTTAAATAGTAAACTCAATAATTAGAGCTTAGGGAAAATGTCATATTTTGTTCAGTTTTGTTCTAGATATAGCTGGATCTAGGGAGATATGTTCATGTCCGCATTTACCGATTAATCCCATAACACACAACCATGTTGTTATGGGATTCCAACCACCTGATGCCTTTCAACGACGCCACTGAAGTGCAGGAATCTCCCTTTGAAGTTATATTTGTGTAGACACGAGGTATAATTCAACCTGTCCAAAGTAATCCCACCACTACTAAGTTATCTAGAGGGAATCAAGCGGTCGGTCACCCAAAAACCCTATTTTCTTCTCAAAACAATCCCATAAACATATAAACATGGGAAGCTCCTAAGCTAGACTACAATTTGGTATAGAACACTTGAAGAAGATGAAGGATAATGTATCTATCATGGACATGTGTAGGATCCCTCAACAAAAGGATTTTTTGTTGCAGGCCTTAAAATCAATAGATACCCCTATAGCAAGCACTGATCAACATGAGGTTCCATCTCCCATAGATTTAATAAATAAACCAAATGTGAATTATTTCTCTTTAGAAAAAAGGGGGAGGCCTTTTGTCCCTCCTTTCCTCTTGACGTTTGAATTTTTTAACAGAAATATACATAATTTCCTAGTCGATTCAGGGGCATCTTCCAATGTTATGTCATTGTCAATCTACAAGAAATTGAATGCAACCCCGCTCAAAGAGATAAACGCGTTATACAACTAGATAGGACTTAGGTGAAGGTCATTTGGGAACTTAAATATGTCATGATCAGAATGGATACACACCCCAAATTTGTTCAATTAACTGACATAATTGTAGTAGACATCCCAAAGACCTATGGACTGCTACATAGCCAAGACTGGTCCAATAAATTAAATGGATACTTTAGTAATAATTGGGCTCACCTCTGGTTTCCATTAAAGGAACATACAAACATGATTAGGATTGACATAGAAATATATCTCAAAAATATTATCATTGATTTAGAGACTCCAAACGAACTCTCATTGACATATTTCCTTGTGTTAGGAAACTACTCCTGTGATTATGATTTCAGAAAATTTTCCCCTCTCTTGTCTGACATACCTCTCACTCAAAAATATGAAATGAACTTTCAATTAAACCTACTAGAAGTCGTAGAATAAATCATCTTCTGTCAGGATTCTCCATCAGGAGTAGCAGACAAGGAAGATGAAAGTGAAAAAACAACTAGACTTGAAGAAGTTAGTAATACCCCCCCACAAATTTGGACATTGTACTTTGATGGTTCTAAATCTCAAGAAGGTTCAGGGGTAGGATGTATCCTCATCCTGAAGATTAGAATCTGAATGCACTAACAACACTGTTGAATATGCAGCTGTAGTCCAAGGACTAAAGACGGCCATGGACTTACACGTCAAAGAATTGAAATTTTTTGGAGACTCTGAAATTATCGTTAGACAAGTAAAGAATAACATTCAATGCAATTCACCTCACTTGAGAACTACCAACAAGAGGTACATAGGCTAATAGACAATTTTGAGGCTTTCAACATTATCGTTGTTCCTAGGACAAAAAATACTCTTGATGATTCCTTAGCCATCGCAGCCTCAAGGTTGTATCCTTTAGAAGACTATGAAGACTCAAGGTTTGCAATATAACTACTTTAAAAATCATCGGTGCTTAACAACATTTATAGCTGGAGACTCTTTGAAGGGGATGAACAAATTGTAGATTTCCTGACTAACCAGGACAATTTTAAGGATTTCTCCATTGATGATGAAATATTCCAAGAACTACTCACATAATCGAATATCCATGAACATAAGAAGGGAACATACCACTATGATGATAAACCAAAGTTTCACATGATACCTAAGGGGGTGGCCAATATGGAGAACCCTTTTGACCTACGGGAAAGATTTAGAGAGCCGAAAAACGCGAAAACAGGGAGCTCATGCCCTATATACGAAACTATAAACCTAGGCACCCTTGATAATCCCAAGAATGTCAACCTCGGTAAGGAAGTATCCAAAGAAGGCAAGAAGGCTTATCTTAAACTATTTAAAGAATATCAATATGTCATTTCTTGGTCCTACCAAGATTTGAAAATGTATGATAGTCGCATTATCCAACATACAATCTCGTTAAAATATGGAACAAAACCCTTCCAGCAGAAGCTTAGGAAGTATCACCCATTTCTATAACCCCTAATGTATCAAGAGTTGAATAAGTTATTAGATTCCAAGATTATCTTTCAGGTAAGACATGCTACATGGGTAGCCACTCTAGTGCATGTCAGAAAGAAGTCTTCAGAGATCCGTTTGTGAATGGATTTTAGAAACCTTAATAGAGCATCAAAGAAGGATAACTACCCAGTACCACCCATGGAACAAATCTTGTAGACAATATCTGGCTCTGAAATATTTTCCCTCCTAGATGGTCTCTCGGGATATAACTAGGTCCTGGTTTCAGAAGATGATCGATTAAAAACTACATTCTAAACCAAGTGGGGAACCTTTTCTTATAAATGCATGCCCTTCGAGCTGATTAACACAGGGGAGACCTTCTAGAGGTACATGGATGTAGCTTTTAGGGGATCGATTAACAAGTGTGTAGTAGTCTATTTAGATGGTGTAATAGTATAGTCAAAAAATAAGGAAGACCACATTCAACATTTGACTCAGATCTTTGAAAGGTGCAGGAAGTATGAAATATCTCTGAACCCTAAGAAGACCATATTTGGTGTATAGGAAGGAAAATTATCAAGTCATATCATATCTTGGAAAGGAATCAACATCGACCCTGAACAGGTAAAAGCGATAGCTCAACTACCTTTTCCTCACAATAAAAAGGCCATGCAATCATTTTTTGGGAAAATCAACTTTGTGATAAAATTTAATCTTGACTTCGCTGAAACTATTAAACATTTACAAAAAATGATTCACAAGGATACATATTTTAAATGGGATGAAGAAAGGGGAGGATCTTTCAATAACATCAAAACTGCCATCTCCCAAGCACCAGTGTTACGAAGCCGTGATTTCAACAAAGTTTTTTTTCTTTATACCTTTGCTTCTAACTAATCCTTGGTTGAAGTACTTACCCAAAATGATGATGAAAACAATGAAGCACCAATATCCTTTATGAGCACCAACCTCCAAGGAGATTAACTAAACTACCCTGATATAGACAAGCAAGCTTATGTAGTATATAAAGCAATCAAAATTTTTAGATCCTATATCCTGAAGAATCACACCAAAGTCATAGTCCCTCACCTCGCAATCAGGTCTTTATTCACCCAACGGGAGATGGGAGAAAGGAGGGAAAATTGGATGGTAGTTGTTCAAGAATTTGATCTAGACATAAAAGCTTCCAAAATAGTCAAAGGACAAGGGTTGTGTAAACTAGCTTCTAAAGCCCAAGATCTGATTAATGCAGAAGACCCCGGTTGGGAAAATGAGTTTTCATTATGGTGCGATGAAGCCTTATACGTCCCTCCTGACAAGAGTCTTGGTATGGAAACTTTTCTTACCTCCTGCATCATGGAACTTGTCTGAAAAATATAAACCCTAGAGAAAGGAGAGCCCTCAGGTTAAAATATGCTCAATATCGCCTCATAAATTCTATGCTTTTCTACGTAAACTATGATGGAGTACTCCTTAGATGTCTTGAACATAATGATGCAAAAAAGGTACTCAAAGAAATCCATGACAACCCAACATGTGGACATTTTCTAGGAGAAACGACGACACACAAAATATTAAGGGTTGGTTATTATTGGCCCACTTTGTTCAGGGACGATCATGCATATGCCAGGAAATGTAAATCTTGTCAAATGAATGCTAGTAGGGATAATAGGTCAGCCAATCCACTCCAGCCAATGACCACATCCAAAAAATTTGAGCAATGGGGAATAAACGTTATAGGAGAAATTACTCCCAATTCTTCAAAACAACATAAGTATATCTTGACTGCAACAGATTATTTCTCAAGGTGGACAGAGGTTATCCCTCTTATGCACATTAATGAAAAGGTAGTGATCCAATTTTTAGAAGAAACAACTAATAACAAGGTTTGGGATGCCTTTCATCCTCGTTTTTTACAATGCTTCCTATTTTTATTCCATGCGCTTGAAATAAATTTCCCTTGATAAAGGGATCATAATAAAATATTATGCAAACTATTATCCGTAAGATAATGGGGTAACAGAGTCAACTAATAAAAACTTGGTGCGAATTTAAAAAAAATCAGTTGTTGGAAATCAGAGAAATTGGCATAATTTGCTTCATAATTCCCTATGGTTTGATAGAGTGACACCTAAATAAGCCATAGGAAATTCTCCGTATTTTTTTTGTATATGGGAAAGAAGCCATTCTTCCAAACAGATTGTGCCTTCCATCTTTACATCTTTCCCGGGAATCAATAGGTCAACCCTCATCCACTCTACAACAAAGGATTGATACCCTTCTCATGTTGGATGAAGAAATGGAAAAGGCTAAGGTTAAGTTCATCGCTCATAAAAAAGTAGTTAAAAGATGGTTCGAAAAACATAAGGCCAGAGAAAAGGATTTCGAAGTAGGGGACCTAGTCTTGAAGTGGGATAAAGAAAAAGAGTTCAAAGGAAAACACTCGAAGTTCCAAAATCTATGGCTCATACCTTTTAAGGTGGCTGGGAAGATCGAAGCAGGCACATACCGGTTGCAAAATATGAGGGGAGATTCCAACACCCTCTCGGTGAATAGCTAGGCCCTAAAACAATACTTCTTCTAAAAAAAAGTGTCTTTTGATGTTTTGTTTGATTTTCTTTTCTTTTGAGCATACATTTTGATCAAAGTTAAGTCTGTGGGTTTATGGAAGACCAAATGCAAACTTTTTCTTTTCTTTTCTTTCTTTTGCTTGTTATTTTCTTTAATTAAGTTGTGTTTTGTAAAGCAATGGTTGATTTTAATAAATATAGTAAAACAAACTTTGTTTCTGAACTATACTAACATGAAAGCTAAGAGATGTTGGGAAAATACAAAATTTCTCAAATCATATTGTCTTTGTAAGAAGGGATGATTTTAGGGGATAAATTTCACTCATGGGCTAATTTTCCATGGTTTTTCCTAAAAAAAGATTCGCTATTATAAAAATGATTCGCCCAAATTCTATAGGATAAAATTATTTTACCTTAAGAATCACCAAAATTTTATACAAATTATATAAAATCGTTAGAAATTTAATCATTTTTACAAAAATATCGCCAAACATTTATAGTTGACATATGAAGGATAAGTAAGATTCACCAAGGTTTCTACATTTTAAAATAAATTTCCATCCTTCAAATCATCCATGTAAATTGCAAGCATACTACCAGGGGAAGCAATGAAATATATTCTTAGTGACCTCATAAAGCCGAAAGGAAAATATGGCTAGTTGGAAAGGATCACATGTACCTCTAGACAGTGCTAGGGAAAGCTCCACCTTAACCATTCATTTTTCCAATAACATATATCCTCCTCTCCAACTCACTCTTGGAATTTCTTCCACAAGGAAATGACCTAAATAAAAAAGAGTGTAGAGTTCAAGAGGGTATGTAGATAACTCTGTCGGGACGCTTGCTAGCAGCGGAGCAAGGTCTGTGATATTGAGGTGAATTCTTCAGGACTATGGACACTCACTGGCAATGAATAAACATCATAAGGAAATGAATGATAGCTAAAAGGCCTCACGCCAATGGACACCTACCCTGCTCTTGTCTAGAAAGTACATGGATTGAGGCTAAAAGGAAATAGGGTGGAAAAGCATAAACCCCATACGCAAATCCGGATTTATGAACCCAGGAACGTGTGTACACATTGATAGAATAGGTTCTGTTGAAAAGAAATAGAATAAGGCTAGTTTATTTCTCAAGCAGTTTTGCACAAGCTAAGCCCGAAGGAAGGAGCAGAGATTTTGTTTTCACCTAGAGAATCTCCATTTGGTGAGCACTCAACACACCCTAAAAGAATTTGCGATTTTTTTTTCTTTTGGGTACCACTTTTAATTTCTTTTTGAATCAGAGTCTGTGTCATGAATGAATGGATTTTTTATTTTGATCCTTATCATCGACCATATTTTGTTTGGTTTAAAACTATTGACAAATTCAATTTTTCTAATTAACATTGCATGAAAGGCCCGAAATGTGCATGGTTTAAAACATTTTCCAACGATCGTCGATCAAAGAATTTTGGTCTATAAGACAATATTTTAACATATTTGATACGTTTTCGACATCGACGAAATTATAGAGGTAAATCACGAACAAGAGCGACCTTCGATACATCTTCGACGTCTACAGAATTTGATAAACAAACCTATGGAAACACTAACTTTAACACATCATTGATACATCGTCGGTGTCGACAGCATAGGGAATAATAGTCAGGGACACGTGTCTAAAGAAAATCACCGATGTCGAGGAAGCATTTCTCACGAAGAAGTCAAAATCACCCGTCACGTCTCTCTGTCGCGTAAATAGTTTGTAAGACTTTGTCTTTCCCTGTGTCATATTTATGTTCCTTGTGTCATAACCATACTTCTAGGTCAGCATTTCTATGTCAGCACTGTACGAGAGTTTGGGTCGGCATTGGAGATTTCGCCTTAAGGTATCAACGGACAACATCAAAGAAAAGTGGTGATGTCGATTCACTCATTTATAATCAACAGAATGATAGGTCACCATACACCAAGGATTTTCATTGAACCTTCCACATTTGACATCAACGATCCTAGCCACTCTGTGCTATGGTACCATTTGAAAAACCTATTGTTGTTCCTCGATGCAGATCATGCTAGTTTTGAAAATAAGAGAAGGATCGATAATATGATGGGACACTTTCAACAGAAGTAGGATCAAATTTTGCGATTTGATAGGCCAATTAATGTTTCACGCAACCCAAATTACTATCATACGTTCCAACCAAATAGTAGAAGTTTGAATCCACCGATGAACTGTAGATTAACCTGCTCCTACGCCGTTGACCTGTGTTGCATTTAATCCCAAGCATGGTTTAAATTTAATGATGTATTTTGCATAACATATTTTACACCCTAAATTTAAGAATTGATGCGACAACGTAAGTATGCCCTCGGTTTAAATTTACAAGGACATATTCGAACACATTATTTTGTGCACAAATCGCTTATCTCCAGGAGCAGACGAAGGATTAAGGGAGCGCATTGAATAGTTTAGAACTTGATCTATGAATCTGAGTACCAGTAAAACCAGGTTAATCTTGTGAAAGGAAGAGGTATGCATCATTTGTATCATTTATGCACTTGCAATTTCATCAATAATACTCGTATAGGCTGGCCACTCACTTTTCTTGTTTTTAGGAAAATGCCTCCAAGAAATCCAATAGCAAGGTGCTCACCAAGAACACCCAAACTGAAAGAACTAGAGGTTGGTGAAGGGTCCACACCAGGCGCTGCACAGGAACTTGATTTTGTCTCAAAGACGAAATTAATTATCCGCACATCCACTAAGAAGTGTTTTACCCAACCTTCGATGTCCGTTGACACAAAGGTAAGCACGGGGTCTAAAGTGGTGCTACCTCATTGGGGAGACCTATGCAACAAGGTCAATTAAGAGGACTACCCTGAGTTCACACCTCACAACAATCCGGACGTCCGAATATTGGATGATGAATTCTTCCCAAACATCAAAAGATCAAATCTTCATAGGGTGGCTAGCTGGATCCCAGTTCTACCCTGCATCAAAACCTTGGGGTGGATAATTGACCATGCCGACACGGTGAAGTGAACTATCAACAAAAAGGAAGGAAAATGTGTTGGTGTTTTTCTTCCGGTGGAGGTTCAAAAGTATTACAAACTTAGAGACCTGGAGAAAAGGCTAAAAACATAATTTGTGGTCAAGTTTTACGAGTTTCATGATATCAATCGATTTCTATACTCATGGTGGAAAGAGGACAAAAAATTCACAAACAAGAGCACTGGCTAGTAAAACATAGTTAATATTCGATACCTTTACATGTATCTAATGGTGTTGATTTGTCAGTTATACGGAGATAAGAATTGCTCCAAGTTTTCAGAGGCATTGATGCCCTTGGAATACACCATGGTAATTTTCAGGATAAGTTTCAATTGGGGAGACATTATATCCAATAAGATAAGTACTAATCTTTCACAGGTTCAGACACCAAAGGAAGGAGAGGTTCCGACCTTCTACATGGCATCCTACTTTCTGGATGTAAATTGCGCAAGGAACATCTTTGTACATATGAATATGAGATGGCATATTTCCGAATTGCCCATACATGTGTATTTTAGCATCTTATCAAAAATAGATACAAGAGATCATATGCTTTGATATGTGATGAGTTCACAGCTAGGGTATACTTCATCATTTTTAGAAAGGAGTGCCCTCGGCTTTCGGTGGTGGAAAAAAATGATAGCTAAGGTAGGTCATTGGTACTTTGAAGAAGCTATCACCTACATCAGAGTGTTCAGAGCTACCATAGAACCCCACCTACTCCCAGTTCATGTCCCATATCATCTCATATTGGGAGAGATCTTCTACCAGACTATCTTGCAAGGATATAATGCCTCCCAGGTCAAAGACAAGAAGAGAGATTTCATTCCCTATGGTTTCCACATAGTATTTTATATGGTTAAAGACACTGCACGGATGAAACAGGAAGGATTGAATCAACTCGAGTACTAGTTTCACATAGGTCGATTTTTCAAGAATGATCCTAAGGGTTTGTTTCCCCAGCATGCGGTGCAAGTATCCTTCTATTTGTTGTTTGCTCATGATAGTTTTGAAGATGAAATGTTCACTAAGGGCGCCCAATATTGGGAGGAAGTAATCCAGAGAAGGGATAAGCCAAATATGACCAAATTCAAAGCGATGACCATGGATGAACAAGTTGAGACAATAGAGAAGAAAACTCAAGAAGCTCTTAGGGTAAGAGATGATAAAAAAGCAGTAGAAGGAGCAAAGGCACAAAGTGGGGGGATGTTGTTACTCGAAGAAGCCCAAAGGGATATACAAAGGTTAAGAGAAATTCCCCCACTTAACCCTTTGATAGAACCTTTGAGGATTACCCTGACCAACACAATCAATCACGAAGAAGAGATATACGGCTCAGAGACAACTCCCCCAGAGGAATTCGTCGATCAAGAAAACCCCAGCTCTGTTTTCCCACAAGAGTGATCGTCAGTGACCATTATAGCTCAACGAAAGATAAAAAGAGCATAAAGAGGGATGGGTGTCCCCAATGTCCTCATAGACTTAATTACCATATATGGCGATGAAGAAAATTCATAGGTTTCGCGCATAACACCGGTACCAATCACAAAAAATGAAGAACGAGGTGAAACATCTGCTCCATCTTTCAACGCTTTGATCCCAAATCCACAGGAAGGTGACCATGAATCTAGAAGTACTCTGGACACTAAATTTTTCGACCAAGCGGGACCACAACTTCAGAAGTATAGCTCCAAGAATGACTTGGGTGCTGGTGAACAGGAAGAGGAAATGCAACAACCAGAAATCGAAAGTTCAATGACTGACCCCCCAACTAAGGTTGATTCTTTTCCTATCTCCCTAGCTAGGAAAAAGACTCCATTAGTCGATGAGGACCAATAGGAGGTCAAGTCCCCATAGCATATAAAAACCTCCCCTACTAAGGAATTACAAGAACCAGTCATAGAATCTTTCTACACGGAAGGAGTCATAGGCAACACTTTGACATGGGGAGACCAACAGATTCATGAACTAGTGGATGAAATATATGATATACAAGTGATCTCTTATGATATAAAAAGGAAGGTTGTGATTAGAAGAACAACTAGAAAAAGGAGACTCATGCTCGATAGTAGACTTCTCATCACCATAGAGGAGACGTTGCTTGATACCGAAAATGCTAAGATGACTAAGTTGATCGAAGGAGGTATCGCTATAACCGATGCTACTTTTGACAGGGAAAAAAGGGATGAAAAGGAAATAGTCACCATGAAGAAAGAGCTAGACCATCTGATCCATCAAGAAAAGTATTAACAAAATTCAACATAGGCAGTAGTACTCCTGAAGGGTGAGTTCCGAGAAATGTATGCACAATTCACAAGCGAAAGGAATCTCTTCACTACTTGCATAACTTATTTTCAAAAAGATACCCTCATGGGGATGAAAACGTGTAAGGATGTACATAGATGGTATGAGAAGGAAAATAAGGCCTTGGAGAAGATGGATTACATCAAATAAGTGCAGACAGGTTGAGACACAAAAGAGCATGGCATCCGAGTGTTGATGGATAACAGTATCTCCCGAATCAAGAAAGAAACTGAATACTGTGTAAGTATGGTCCATGATCCTCAGCGAAAGATATAGGAAACATGGGGAGAGCGCAAGAAAAGTTGGGATAAAATCAATCGGGAGATGAAAAAAATTGACCTACTAGAGTTTGGTTCACTGGAGGGTTTCTCTGATTTGCATGACATAGTCAAGCGAGATACAAAGAAAGACTCAGGATGGGAAGCACATATTTCACAAATTTCAAGCATGGCTTCAGGTCAAGTAAATAAGTTCATGGAACACCTGATCAAATCTCTCGTAGTCCTACAACGCTTAAGTGTCAAGATAATCAGGTACAAGGAATGGGCATTTGAGATAAAAAAGGTCTTCTCTGCTTTGATAGATCAACACAGGTTTCCATATGCAAACACATGCAAATATCTCTTCGTCGAGTGGTCAGAGTATGAAAAAAATCATCCACTGCAATGGAACCATTAGACGAGAAAAATATAACAAATAGATAAATATGTCACATGGGGCTTTCTTAATTTAACACAACTCTAGTAGCTATTTTTAGTTTTTTTTTTTTCTTATAAATAAAGGGATCGACCCGGGACAAAGGGTCGATGGTTTTGGAGAGAAAGACGTTTCTGAAATTTTGTAATAGAACTATTTCTATGCAAGTTTATTTTAATTAAGAAGTTATGTTTAGAACCAAAGACACTTCTATCATCTGAAGCGTGAATGTGTTTAGAATGAGCAGGATTATCTTTGTCTTCGGATTCAATATTTGTTGCTTTGTTGAGTAAGAGTTGGTGTACCTATGTTTAAAGTTATCTTATGATGTTGTAATAGTTCTTTTATTCTAATTGGTGACTAGAAAACGATTGTGTTAACCTGTGATTGATAATAGAGTATTGGAAATTACTTTTCTTGCACTAGATTCTTGTCACATGTATGTCTCCTTTTTGCAACTATTATCTTAGACAATGTTGAAAATCGACTAAGTAAATGGTATTAATGCTAGTTGTTTAGATATTCTTTGTCTTCATGCTATGGTATAAAGGTTATCCTAGACCCATCGTTCCTCCCAAACCCATAGTTAGATTTTCTTTGTCATCTAGTTTAGAGTTTTATCCTTATTTTGTTATAATATTAGAAAAGAACAAAAAATAGAATGGTCTACCTTGAGGAGAAGGCTTGAAAGAAAATACATATATGTCAATCAAAATTAAAGCCCATCGATAAACCCAACTAGATCACGAATCTAGAGAACCTTACCACTCATCAAACTCTTACGAGTCTAATTGGGCCTCTTAGGCAAAATCTCGAATCCCTCAACAACTGGTAATATTATCAACAATTCCAATTGGAAGAACATGCTTAGGATATTTTAGATCCTTGATTACAACTTGGTGAGGTGAAAAATCTACGATTTTAGCATCACCTAAATGAGTGATTTGATATAC
>JASDQU010352899.1:0-12086 GCA_032191745.1 Picea mariana
ACACGCATTCTTCAACACCCAACACATGCTTCCCCTCTGTAATAGACATACATGAGGTCTCTTGCAGACTGGTTCCTACCGCTCCTGCTCAGGGCAGTCGGGTCGAATGGAATGCGAGCCCCCCCCCTCGAGTTGTTCCTTTCTGTTTTATTTGCATGCGTCAAGGTGGACATTTGTCACCCTGGGAACTGCATGCATTCCATCTGCATGCCTCCCTGTACACGCCTTTCCTTTTTGCTAGGAACTTAGGATAACATAATATGCACATGGCTTTTTAGGAAATAATATTAAAATATTATTCCAGGCCTAAGCCCCCTAGGCTTAGCCCCTAGGCTCAACACTCAGCCCCTTTCCCACCTTCCAGCCCCTAGTTCCTTGCCCACTCTGTGGACGCTCAATCCCCCTTCACTCATTCATCATGGTCGGTCTGCACCTGGCGGTGTTTATATTTTATTGATTATTCTGCATACATACAAGTACAACAATAGGCTCCTGGCCCTCAAACACTTAGGCTTCCTGGCCTAACAAGCACATAAGCCTTCTAGCTTATACAAAACTTGGCTCACCAGCCTATAGAGCACATTTACAATCCATTGCATATATCATGATCTGTAACGAGGCTTGGCCTTGGGGACACTACATCCATGGAAGGAAAACTTCTCCCTAGAGAAAGAAACCTTTAAAAAGGTCCCAGTCTGGCTGAGGCTTTACTCCTTACTGCTAGATTACTGGTCGTCGTCCACCTTCGAGGCAATAGGGAACAAGCTGGGAAAATATGTCAATACATTGGAAGCAACATTAAAAGGAAGATACAGATCCTATGAAAGGATCTGCATATAAATTGATGTCTCGGGGGCGCTCCCAAAAGCCATAATCCTGGAGTTTAGGGATGAGGAATGGATACAGAGAATAGACTACGAAAAAATCTTGTTTCGATGTGGAAGATGTCATGAACATGGGCAACTACTAAGAGAATTTCCTCTCAATAAAAAACAAGAACCGAAAAACACCAAACAACAACAGAATGAGGATGGTTTTGTGAAGCCAAATCACAAAAGTAGAGGAAACAAAAGACAAGGCAAGGCCCCAATAGGTAGCAACCCGGAAGCCATGATTATAACAGAAGGAAGAGGCAAGCCCAACCAAGTGGAAGAAGGAGGCAAGGAAAAAACGAAAGCCAGGGAAAAAAATGAACAAGCAACTCATGAGAACCCAGAAAATCCAAGCGACAAGGGAGAACAGGGAGGCAGTGCAAGTCCTATGGAAGGCAAAAATGAAGATGCCAACACTCCAATACAGGTGGTAGACTAAGATGATGGGATGACACCAAGCGAGGTAGGAACAAAAGACCTAGATATCAGAGACATCATGGAAAGGGAAGGAATAGATCTCCCGAACATATTGGAGCAATGGAAAAGGGATGGAGTTGACAATGTTCTAGTAGAGAGACTAGATCACATTCAATATCTCTTCCTCCTGAGGGAGGAAGAAAAATCCAGAGGTACCAAGCGCATGCATGGCAAGATAGGACACCCAGGAATCAAAATAGGCGATGGACATCCACAACACTCACCCAAGCATGCAAGGTGAAAGAAAGGCAGGAAATCAAACAATGTAGCCCTACAAGAACTAGGAGCCTTGTTGATAAACACAGGTAATATTAAAAATATCTTCCCCAACTCCCCCCCACATGTTTAAATGAAGATTATAACTTGGAATATAAGAGGCCTAAACAACCCAAGAAAGAAACGAATCCTTAAAAATAGACTAAGGAAGGAACAACCTAACCTTTGTTTCATTCAAGAGACAAAATGCACACTGGACAGAATGGAAATTATTGGTAAAAAACAATGGAGTAAGTACAATATGTTGGTTGTCTAAAGCCAACAGACGGAGGGAGGTATTCTCACCTTGTGGAACCCACAATCGGTGAACCTACTTGCAACATAAGCCACGAGACATACACTTCCTATTAACATGCAAATCATAGGGACCACAACGAAAATTCTTTGCATGAATGTGTATGGTCCCCAGGTGATGGAGGAGAAAAGGATAATTCTCCTAGACCTAGAGAATCTAAGAGATTGAACCAACAACCTCCACTGGATCCTGGATGGGAACTTCAACATCATCACTACTCTTGTAGAGAGAAAAGGGGGCACCAGGAGACTAGACAGAGATGCAAAAGAATTCTCATCTTTCATCGACAACAATGGAGCTAGTGGGCCTCAGAACCAACAATGGATAGTTCACCTGGAACAAAAAATGACTAGCTCACCACCAAGTAGCTACAAGGCTAGACAGATTCTTGGTGTTGGAATCCATCACTATGCAAGGACTAGCTTTGGACTGCAACATCCTCCCCTGGGGGGATTAGACCATTGGCCAGTTCAATTGGAAGCGAATTTTCAAATCACACCAAAGAACATACCTTTTAGATTTAAGAAATTTTGGATCGACCATCCCACCTTCAAGGAGAACATCAAACAATGGTGGCAGGAGGAACTATCAGATCAAGGGACAATGTTGTTCAACTATACAAGAAACTGAAGTACATTAAACACAAACTCAAGGAGTGGAACATGGAAGTCTTTGGCAACATAAACCAGAGGAAAAAAAGTATTGAGGATAGGATGAGGATGCTCCAGGAACTTTGCATCGAAGATGGATACACAGAGGACCGGAAAAAATAAGAGATCCAAATGACCCAGGAATGGGAACCAAGATGCAAGAAGGAAGAAACTTTGTGGTGCCAAAAATCCAGAATAAGGTGGCTAAAGGAAGGGGAGAGGAACACTGAGTTTTTTCATAGAACAACTATTGCAAGAAGATCTCATAACAAAATCTTGAAGATTAGGGATCAGGACGGGATTGAAAGAGAATCCCACTAGGACATTGAAAACATGTTGGTCAATCACTTCCAGGGGATAGCCAAAGAGCCCAACCAAGACAGAGTCGCATCCATACAAAGGATNATGGTTTCACAGTGGATTTTTTCAAAACCTGTTGGGATGTGGTTAAGTATGACATTTATGGGGTGGTGCAGGACTCCAGGCACTCAGCCTCCATCCCCAGATCTTTAAATGCTACAATGATCACTCCAATCCCAAAAAAAAACGAAGCTAGGACCCCAGACCACTACAGGCCTATAACTTTATGCAATGTAGTTTACAAGATAATTTCCAAAGTCATAGCCAATAGATTGAAGCCACTCCTTCCCACACTGATCTCACAGGAATATGCGAGATATGTGGAAGGAAGACAAATAATGGACAATATCATCCACGCCCATGAGATAATTCACACGCTGAAAAGTCAAAGGAGAGGGGGGATGATAATCCAACTTGACCTGGCGAAGGCCCATGAAAATATAATATGGCACTACATGGCCAAGACGCTAGAAGCTTTTGGTTTCGACCAGCATTGGATCAAATGGATCATCACTCTTGTCTCAACTACAAGCTTCTCACAGTTAATAAATGGAGCCCTAACCAAACCTTTCTGTCCATATAGAGGCATCAGACAAGGGGATCCGCTATCCCCCTTCTTTTTCATTCTAATGATGGAAGGACTCAACAAAAGCATTAAAACTGCAACTGCAGTTGGTGAAATAAAAGGCCTCAAATTGTTTGAAATCTGTCCAACCTACACACACCAACAGTTCGTTGATGACACCCTGCTCCATGGCACACCCACAGTAAATGAAGCGAAGAATTATAAAAGAATCTTAAAACACTTCGGGGAAGCCTCGGGGGCAGAAATCAATCACTCCAAGTCCATGATATATTTTTTCAACACTAATATGACAATTCAAAGAAACTTGGCCAACATTATGGGGTTTGAACGTAAAATTCTCCCAACGAAATACTTGGGAATCCCCCTGATGGACAGGGCTTACAAAAATGCTACGTGGGAAGGATTTATCAACAGAATGCAGGAGAGGGTTAAAAATTGGACATACAAAGCTCTAAACCTGGCCATAAGGCTTATCCTCACCAAAATAGTCCTACAAGCAATTCCAGCGTTTATGATGTCAGTGTTTCCAGCCCCCAAAGGAATACTACAAAAGATAAGAGCCATCCAAATATATTTCTTGTGGCGGGGCACAAAAAACAAAAATAAATGGGCCCTGGTGGCCTGGGACAAGGTTTGCATACCAAAACATAAAGGCGACCTAGGGTTACAAGACCCACAGGTAACCAATGAGGCATACGGGGAAAAACTTTGGTGGAGATGGGTTAAGGACAAACTGGTGTCGTGGGCGAACCTATGGAAGGCCAAGTATGCACTGAACATCAACAAATAGGAGCAAATTTGTTTCATGGGCACAAGGGAGGGATAAGCCATCTGGAATCTTTCCTGGTGCAACAAGAACTGGATCCAGAATCATAGCTTATGGGAAGTCAGAAATGGTAGAACAACAAGGTTCTGGGAGGACGCTTGGCAACATGAACCCAGACTGGACATGCCAAACAAGGAGGAGCTCCAACAGGAAATGATTGGGAAAGTCCAAACCAAAATCCATCACTACTGGAAGCAAGGGGATGGCAGCGCTAGATGGAGGCTCTAGGACAAGCTTAATCCACAAAATAGAGTCTATATCAAAACAATAATGAAAGAGGTGGAGGAGGAATTGGGGAAAAGGAAAATTGGGGTCTCGGAAGAAGATAATCAATTGAGGTGGGGATGAAAAAATGGGGGCAAATTCAAGTTAAAAGAATCACGGTATTACATCATGGGCCAAGACCAAGAAAATATGGAGAAACAGTGGGAAAAGATCTGGGAAAGTCCCCAAAGGCCAAAAATCAAAATGTTTGAATGGATAGTACTACACAACCGAATTCTAACATGGGAGAACCTTATGAAAAGGGGTTTCACAGGCCCCTCTCGCTGCCATCTCTGTTAGGTCAAGGAGGAAACAATTGATCACCTCCTTGATGATTACATTTACACAACGTAAATTTGGGATTGGACGACAAGCATCTACCGCCAATCCAATAGGGTCCAGGGGAACATTAGCACAACCATCAAAAACTGGAATGAAAGTTATAGCTAAAATGAAATGGTGAAACTTTGTTGGAATCTAACATTAGGGATGATCATCTGGGCAATCTGGAAAGAAAGGAACCGACGCATATTCAAGAATGTCAGCCTACTGACAGAAAGGCTAAAGGATGCAATAGTCACTCAAATAAGAGAAACGGTGCAGAGCTGCAACTGCAATAGGGATAAATCTCAACTCACAGACCAAGATTCCCACATCTTGGAATTTTTCCATCTAAAATAATGGAGCAACAACATACCTGTGGGGTATGATCCGCAACTCTAGATTGGAGCCCGCAACTGGACTCCCCCTCCATCAGGATTCCTCAAACTGAATTTTGACGGGGCGTCAAAAGTAAATATGGGAGTGGCAGGGGCAGGTGGAGTGATTAGAGACAGTGGTGGAAATATCATCCGACTATATGATGATAGCATGGGAAACTCAACCAACAACACAACAGAATTTGGAGCCCTGGAGCTTGGCCTTGAAATTATACACCGAGAAAGGATGAAAAACACCATCGTGGAAGGTGACTCCACCCTGATTATCAACACGACGAAAAGACTACAAAATGGCACAAGAGTGGGCAAGGTTCAGAGACACTGGTGCCTTGCACACTCCCTGCATAAAATCCAGGATCATATGAGAACTCTGAAAAAAGTGGAGTTGCGGTAGGTGCACAGGTCAGCAAATGCTCTAGTGGATAGACTCGCCAACGAGGGGGTCATAAAGGAAGGCCCAGAACTAGACGATGCCTGGATCAACATTTCGAGCGGGAAACTCAGGAAAAAATGCAGCCATCTGGCGGCTAAAGATCTCGATGACGGTTTAAGCATGGAAAGTCACATCGAGGAGGACAACGCAAGGCCTCTCGGAAGGTATGTAGGACTAAGGAAAAATATGATTTCCTAACACTTGACCACCAATTATCATGCAAGATCGCAACAAGCAACAAGTGGGCCATCAAAAGCAAGGCCGACACGTGAGTAAGAGTTGCAGGGAAAGTACGGGGGAATGGCCAGGCAACAAGTCGAATACAACGAATGACGTAAGGCACGAGGGGTTGGTGATAACCAAGAATGATCCACCAGCCCCCATCACAGGTATGGGGAGAAGTACAGTCGGATCACAAGCGAGTAAGGGAAGGGGAACACACAGGGATAAAGGATGAACCATCATGGTCAAATGTGACCTAACAACAAAAAATGACGGAAGCGCTCACCACCTCGGGAAAACTAGGGTTGGAAGTATAGGCTCGTAGCGGGGGAACTGCCATAAGAAGAGGGACAACATGAATATACGCAAACAGAAGGAGCGCAACAGTAAGGAATATTACAGTGTCAAGGGAAGGAAAAGTAAGGATAACTATGAAGTGAGGTACATGCCCAGTAGCCAGAGTAGAAGCTGTGATAAACAAAGTGGGATGGCGCGACTGAAGCAAACACACACAAAGAGGAACCCCATTGGGAAGGAAGTCCCATAAAGTTCACGACGATTAACAAGAATGGAGCAGCCATCGAAAGAAGTGGAGGGCACCTTCCACTCTCTGGTTGCGCCAAAGGGGAAGAAGGCCATCACCCGGTGGGAAAAGGGATTAAAGGACAAGCACAAAGGTAAAGAGTGGGATGAATTGGTGCGGGAAGCAGACTGGGTAACTGATCCAGGGGCCACGCGACCCAGGGAAACCCTCTACCACAAAACGATAGAGATGGCCTGGCTAACCAAGATCCTGATCGGGAAAGTGCACTCAGAGAAGGCAGAAGCCAAATAGGAGGATAACATGGAAAACAAGCCAATGCTGGACAAGATCCTACGTCACCTCAGTACTTTGGAAACTATCATCAAACTATTAGTAGAGGTAGAGAAGGACCAAAAATGCAAGCTGGAGTAGATGGCGGCTCAGTTCCACCTGTACCTATGCTATGTTCATCACATGGACATCGCACCTGCCGATGGACAAGGCGTGCCGACCCAAATCATGAAGAATCACACGATCTCCCTGAAGGAAGATAACAAGAGACAGACAGACTGCGGGAAGGTGCACCCCCCGGTGCTGAAACACCTCATAGTTTCGGCTTTATAATTTGTTAGTCTAGTGGTAGTAATGCCAGACAATGATAGGTTAGTTCAGATCTATTATAATGCTTGATTAGGGGGTTGTTTTCGTTGTTCTTTATGTCTGTGTTTATTTTCAAACTGGGTTTGGAAGGTCTGGTCTGGTTTCCCCTGGTGGCATACCAGTACCAACCACCGCAACTATCAACTCGAGCAGCTGGGACCCCTTGGTCTGGTTTCCTTCTAGGCAGACCAGGATCCCCAGTTTTGTATCATAATACTTACCAGTAATACAGATTCCTACACTCACTTACAAAAACAAATTGTATACTATAATTTAATAATAAATTTAATCTTATTATAAAAAACTACAATTGTGCTAATATTAATAGTTTTTCTAAAATATAATTACCAAATTTTCAAATTGTATTAATAGTATCTTGTATCTATCCCTGTTTTTAAATAAGAACATTAACTTTTTTTTTTGTAAATTATGGAGCTATTCTATTAAAAATACAATAAAGATACAAATATACAAATAATAGTGTTTATCCCAATGAATGGACAAAACTGAGGCCTACCCTGATTGGGAAACAAAGTTGGAAAAAAAAACATGATCATCGTGCCTACCTTTTGGGGGGAAACCGGGCTTATAAAAATAGTGATAGCATTTGTCTTTATAATTACTATCATAAAACTAGAGCCTAATCATAACTAAGAAAGCTGAAAAAAGAACAAAATTCTGAGAATTATGTATGCTTGTCATTCGGAGGAATCTCTTCTACAATGGGGCAACACCGAAGTCGTTGTCACTGTCGCTAGAGAAGCTGGAGCTTTCCGAGATTGGTTCCTTGACCGAGAGGCCTGCACTCTTGACAAAGGGAGCCATCAACAAACTTTTCTTTCTTGGTGTAGTCTCAATTGTTTATTTGTTGGAATTCTCCTGAAGAGCCGAGGTGTTGGGGTGGGCCGCAAAAGGAAGAGGATGGGTGTCGGGGGAGGGAGGAGATGAAGGAGGAGGGCGAGCGGTTGGGGAGTGGGGTGAGCGAAGTGAACTAGGAGGGCTCTGAACAAAGACACCCGAGAGGTTGAGGACGGTGCGGGCGAGCAGGTTTTTTACAACCCAGTAGCTGCGACGATGTCTGGAGGTGCGACGAGAGGCTGTGAGAGAGCCTAAAATTTCCTCTTCCTAATCGTCTAACAACTACCGAAGAGAGTTAGGGACAGAGCGATCGTAGCCATCTCGATTGGCCATGATGGGTGGGGGAGGTGTTATGGACACACACCCTCCATGACCACTTCTCCCCAAGGTGGGGGTGGCACGCTTGGAGGGAGGCATAAGTGAGAGTTTGAACCTGTGAAGCACGAAGAGGGGAGAGAGCCACGACCGCCTGCAGAGAACAGAGAGCTCCTGCATGCAGAGAATAGAGATCCACCGCCTGCGAAGAACAGTGGAGGAATGCCAAAGATGGCCGAGGGTGACAGAGTGACAAAGGCCATGAGGAGACGAGCTTAATTCGCGGGCCTTCAATGCTCTCATCCTCTACATGCACGTGAACTGGGGCATCATACTAAGGCCATGCAGGTGACAAGCGAGTGCAGTTGAAGGAGTAATGGTTCGACACCTCAGGGGGAGGAGCATGTTAATTTGCATGAGGGGAGGGTGAGGTGGAGCACACTAGGTCATTGTTTCGCACGTTGGAGGTTCTCGTGGTGCCCGCTAAGTGGATGGGAGTGACACTTGCATCCAGGGAATAAGAACATTAACTTATGTGTTAAAATATATAATAATGAATAACACATGTTTTACATATTTTAATCATGTATAGAACAAATATTAAATCGTAAAAGCCATTAACCTATAGTATACTAATTCAATGATTTTTTAACCCACTTTAAAAAAATTATTTTTATTTTGTGTTAGATGATAAGAGATAATGATACATAAAAGATAATGGCAATGATTTCGTGGATTGTTGGCCACCTTTTGGCTCTTTAGGATATGCATGAAGTCCTAAAGTAGAAATCCCACCCAAAAAAGTCAAGATACTTATTCCTAAAGTCCTTTGAGTAATGAGACAAGGAAAGCATTTGGAAATCCTCATGAACACAAAACAAGTTGAAATGGTTAGTATAGTTTGGATCATCTTGTAGAGGACAAACTTTAAATTCGATTTTTAATTCAAGTGGAGGACAAGAATGATTTTTTTTTACGATTTTAATTGTGGAGGTGAATTAATTATTTTTTGAAATTTGAATTTTGATGTGTTAAGACATTATCTCGCTTTCGTTATTAATTTTTTTAATTTTTCAAAAAAACCTCAAACAACAATTTGTAAAATTAATTAAAATTAATTAAAAAACTATGGAAAACTATTTAAAAAAATCAAAAGTTTAAAATATCAAACAACAATTAATAAAAAAATTATGAAAGGTTTAATGAAATTCCAACATGATTCACAAAACTTCACGTGAAGAATACTCGATATGCAATGTGGATTTAGACCCTTAATTATTTAAACCTTGATGAATTATAAAACAAAGTCACGCTATCTCAATGCGTTGCGCAAAGCCCTATTTTATTTTAAGATGGAGAGTTTACATAAACAAGGGATTAAGATGACTAGTCTCTATAATATATTGTAGGTTGAAATGTTGTTAATAATAATAATAATAATTTATTTTTAAGGTTACGAATAAAGTGTATGGAGATATACATACCCTACTCCCTTTGAATTGGAACTTGTAACTTTTTAAGAGGAAACACATGTTCTTAATCATTAGACCAACTCAAACTATTTATATAAGAATAAAATATTTATTTTTTTATAAAATAAAATTATTGATTAAAAATAATATTATAAGTATTTAAAAAGATATATTTGAAAAAATTTCATATTACAATGACTTTAAAATTATATTTAAAATTTCATATTATTTATATATATATATATAAATACAATTTTATTAATAAAAACAAAATTATTATTTTTTATAAGTTACATTGCAAGTCTTATTTCCTTTATCAATATCCCAAAATCATAAAATAGAGTTACCCCATTGGTATTACGTTTTACAATTAAAAATACTTATACATAAATAGTAAAAAAAATATCACTTTATACTCGATAAATCACCTTACAAGTCGATAAATCACCCAAGTCCCAAAAGTTTCGCATTAAAAGTCTCCAAAACAGTCTTAATGAAAATCTTCCAACTGTTGAATCTAATATGAGATCACAATATTACATACAATATCCATCATATATTCATTAATGACATCAAAAATTTGATCATAAAATAAAATAAAATAAAATAAATAAATAAAAAAGAAAGAAGAAATACAGACATCTAGAGAAAAAATCATAGAAAAGAAGAATGATCATAATTTGAGGATTGTCCATCCTCAATTTCCCAAATATGATAATGTCCTGCATCCAATGATAAATCGACTTTAGAGAGCCCATCCACGAGTGCATTCCTTTCCTTGTGGATCACCTTGAGCAACACCATTGAAATAAGCATAAGCTCTTGATATATCCAACTCTTCGACTACAATTTGTCTTGAAAGCTTTATATTTTTTATTTATTTAAATTGTTTGAGAATATTCAGACTTTGGAAAACACATTGAATGATTAGAATAAATCATCTTTATATTTTAAGTGTCAAATATATATTTATGAATGAGAATTATTTAAATTACATTATATTTATTTTTATTAACATTTTTTTAGTCGAGTTATATGGAATTATTTTGGAAAAGAAGATTAATGCATAGTTAGAAATTCATAGGAAAAGAGATAGGTCAGGCCTCATTTAAGAGCTATTAGTCAATCATGGACCACCTTGTTACACTTAGGGTCATTGCAGAGGAGAGTCTCAATAATAAAACCAACCTCAGGTATTGTTTCATTGACTTTGGAAAATCTTTTGACACAATGCCCAAGACAAACCTTTGGAATAGGTTAGAAGAGCTAAAAGTTCTTTTTGAGTTGAAAGCTATTGTGATAGGGTTGTAAGAGAATGTTATTGTCAATTTTAGGAACATTGAGGGTTGGTTGGAAGACATTTATTGTAATATAGGAGTTAAGAAAGGTTGATCTCTACCCCTTACCCTTTTTGGAAGAAGTAGGTTGTTGGCTCGACTCTCACTGGTATACTCACCATCCTTTTGCTTTACACTGATGATATTATTCTTATGGCAAGGAGTCCCTATGAATTCATCAAGAAACTAAAAATCCTCAAGTATTTCTACTCCAGTACATGTATGATTGTTAACTTTGTCAAAATGAAGGTTATGATAATTAAATCCAAAAAAATAAGTTACGCTAATTTCATGTATGACAACAACAACTTGGAGGAAGTGACTTCATACAAATATCTCATAATAGATCTTCATCACAAGCTTAATTAGAACTATAACATTAAGAAAATGATAAATGGAGGGTGGAAAACTTATTATGGACTTGAAAACAATTGTAAGTTAGTGGAAAACTTATTATGGACTTGAAATACACCCTATCCTATCCTCCTCGTAGAAGCGATTCTTTCCCCCACTTGGAGCACAACTATGACTAGGTAACTAATGTATAACAACAAGATAAAAAAAATGGAAGACAAGAGGCTTCCTAAGATTGCTTCAAACTTTAGTCAAAACCACTTCTGGCTCAAGCAGGGGTGTAAATATGAAAGTCCTAGCTAAATCATTTTTTTTTTGTAAATTATAGAACTATTCTATTAGAAATATAATATCAGTACAATCAAAAAATCTGAGATGAGTTGTGAGATGTTCATCCAGGGAAGTTGACAGAAACAACCTGGAAATTGAGGCCTGCCTAAGCTGGGAAACCAGACTAATAAAACTTGACACACTTGCCTACCCTTGAAGGGAAACCGTGTTTTCAAAAAAGAAATTAAAGTTCTTAACAATGCATATACTGTCATGAAAGCTGAATCTAAACTAAAATGTAAAACCTGAAAATAAAC
>JASDQU010352900.1:0-12181 GCA_032191745.1 Picea mariana
GAGATGTTTTGGCTTGTCTATCTTATTGCATATGGTTGAGGTATGTTCCATGGTTATCTCTTTCTGTTATTTGCTGCATACACACACATAAACACATCTAAAGGGTAGATCATCAAAGTGTTTGACGAAATACCTCACTCAGAAAAACTTTTAAAAAGACACCAAAATAGTGATGATCCTTGCATAATGGCTTGGGATCATTACAATATATGTGGAAGAGCCATGCTATTCATAAGTCTCGACCTCGTAGTGCATTGTTACTCTAGGGGGTCATCTCTACAGGATACCAGAGGTAGTTCCAACTACTCTCCCACCTAAACAATGTCACAAGGTAGTATCTCCTACTACAAAATTCGGCCTCTTCACAATCTGTTCAAAAGGTGAACATAAGGACACTGCAACCATTGCAACCTCATTCAAAGAACCTTCTATCCAGCAGAAGCAGGTTGAAAATATTGAAGCAAAGTGAAAAGATTCTTTCTGCACATAATCATCTCATCAGGTTCTCAACAACCTCCCACAAACCAAGCAGTGCAACTTCTCCAACAAGGCAAGCAGCTCACCAAGGTTCAGATTCAACAAGTGATTTCCCCTCTCCCTTGATAAATCAACACAATGGATACCATTTCTTCATAAGTATGAAGCATTGATCCAGGTGGATATTGGTGGCCACCCACCTATTCCAACTCGAACAAAATAGTTTGTTGGCAACTTACTATTTTTACCAGTTTTTCGGTTCCTAAATTTCTAGGGCCATTTTGAGGGCCTAAACAAATTTTTTTTCGCGATCGAGCACCTCAAATATACCCAAAGGATCTGATTGAGCCCCCAAAATAAATAGACTCAGCAATACCTTCCCAACGAGATATTGTGCACTCCAAATGGAGATTGTATACCAAAGTTATGCCCCTAGGAAGTTGATACACAAAACTACCAAAAACAGGGTCCACAAATCTGTTGGCTTTTCATCTTTCGAGGTTAGGGTTTTGGAATTTCTTTATGTTAAAAAGACCTTTGGATCCTCATTTGAATAATCATCTTCTTGTGAATGTGAGTAGACATCACATATATTCTCATAGATAAGCTTCCACCATTCTAGCTAGTCTTTCACTCTGTATTTCTATAGTTTTGTACATTTTGCTCATTAATAGAAATTGTGTATTACTGTATATTTGTGTTTATGGTTATATCTATGATAAATATTTGTTATATTATTGGATATATAATATATCTTTTTATATTTATTTATTACATCTCTTCTCTCATTTCATGCAAAAAATAATCAGGATCATCTGGTGCGCTACTTAAATATGGATGCATCATTGTTGTAACACATGGCACACCGTGGTAGGATTATTTCAAAAAAATATACTCCAGTTCACTCCTTAAATATTGTTGCACCAGTGTTCTAACAAAATGGTGCACCATGGTTGGGCTATTTAAAAAAATATGCTATGGTGCACTATCTAAATACAAACACACTGATTCTTTAACAAATGGCATACCCAGGTAGGGTTATTTAAAAAATGTGTATTACGATGCGCTCCTTAAATACAGATGCACAGATTCTCTAAGTTTCTCTAAAAAATAGTGCATCGTGGCATCGTGGTAGGGTTATTTTTAAAAAATACATACCCAAGTGCGCTAGGTAAATACAAATGCACCTGTGCATCTAACAATCAAGTGCATCGTAACAGGGTTAAATAAAAAATATTACCAACGATAAAAATTCATTTTTACCATTTTCAGTGTTGTAGAGTTCTCAAGAACATGTTCAATGTTTTCCACTCTGAAACACCCTGTCATTGGTGCTTCCCTTGCTTTCCTTCCTCCCGTCTATTGCTCAATGCGTGGCTTTCAAATTTTGTTAAACGGTGGGAAAATTTGGTTTTTTGGACTATGTGCCAACCATGCTTCCCCGACAAGAAAATTTTCAGGTAATGTCTTTGTTTCTTTATAATTTAAACTCTTAGTGGATTAAAATAAAAAATTTGGTTAATTTTCCAATATTTAAAAAAAAAAAAAACTATTCACGGTGTGTTTGAGTCGTTTGACTCACACTGCAGTCGGTGCACCCTGAAAATTTACAGGGTGCACCGAAAAACAATGCCCATTTTTTTATCATGGTGTGTTTATGAACATTAATTCACCAGATCATATAGTTACTGACACACTCCATAAAATAACATAGCTAATTTTTTGCAGTGCGTCTAATTAACATTAACGCACTGGGGCGTTAGGTTAGAAGACACACCGCATAAATTACATATATTATTTTATGTGGTGTGTTGGTAAACGTACACACCAGTGTGTTAATTATTACACAACGCACCCCCGTAAAAGTCGATGCACCCTAAAAATTTACAGGGTGCACCGAAAAAAATGTCATTTTTTATGGCAGTGTGTTTGTAAACATTAATGCACCAGGGCGTAAGTTTACTGACGCACAGTATAAAATGATATAGATATTTTTGGTCGTGCATATAATTAATGTTAACGCACCAGGTCATTACATTAGACGATGCACCACATAAATTAGATATATTATTTTAAGCAGTGCATTGGTAAACATACAGATCGATGCATTAAAGGATTACACAACGCACCACTGTAAAAAATTAGAGCATAAATGCCTAAGTACCATAATTATCAATTTAAAAAAAATTAGTTGTGCAGTGCATCGTCTTTCCTACGAAGCATCGGTGAATGTCAATAAAAGCATACGCATCACAAAAACAATTTAAAAAGAAAAAATTGTGGTGCTTTAATATTTTAAGTTTTTATTATTTTAGGCGGTGCATCGGATAACCTTCACACACTAGTGTAGTAAGGTTATACAATGCACCACATAAAATAAAATAACAAATTTCATACAGTTCATTATGTTACAAGGGAGCATAGTTGATGGTTCTCACAAGTAATATACACATTGTGGGTGGTGCTTGACTATTTTTTGGGTGCACCGATGATGAAATTTACTTATTTTTTGAAGGAAGTTATTTTTTCGTATTTATAAATGAATTTCTCATTTACTAGGATTTTTGTATGTTTTATCTATGAAGTTTATGTATTTCATATGTTAATTAATGCAGAGACATTAGCAAAGAGAATAGTAGTAGCAACAAGAGCATAGGTTTGACCTGTACAATGTTGTATGGGATTGGGAGGCGAGGGAGAGGGAGAGGGATTTGTACCCTCTCCCTATTACTACAGTGACCCATGTCCTCTTAAGGAATGTAGGCCTCCTTAAGTACTATGAGGAGGCTACATCCGTGAAGGGGAACTTCGGGTTGTTGGTGTAGGTAATCCGTTAATGGGATGTCCATCAATAAGCATTCCATGTTAGTGTTGATCAGTGGTACCATCCCACTGAGGAGGATATGTATTTTATCACTAGGATATCTAGGAGAGGGAAGGATTTTTCCCAGTTCCCTGATGTCCTAGTAGGTGTTGCAATAGAGAGTCAGCTCATGTACTCTCAGATATATATTCGGGTTGATGTACTTTCCCCAGCTCATTTTCAGGTGTCTAGTGGACAACTATAGATCGCTTATTTCAGTGCAGAGGAGGTTAAGTGCCTCTCACTGTTAGTGACGACCATTGCACACTTTACTAGTGATGGTCAATGCATTATTTTCCCTCTTTTGTATTATGTTGATTCTTTGGTATAGAGTCCATGATGTATTAGATGGTCGGCCATTTTTTTGCAACATTTTTGTATAGCTATAGATAAATATCTTGCTATGATACATGAGGATGTGAACTTCCCTTTTTCTTCAGAGTTGTTTTGTTTATTTTTTGAGATGTTTTTGGAGACGAGGCCTACTTTTTCCGTCATCCTTTTAGTCAAGTGACTTAGGTGGGGATGCACATGTGGGGAGAGATGATGTCTAAGAGGGGCCAACCGGAGTTTCCGGTCAAGATTTCCATTGACACACTGGGGCTACTTGCCAGTGAGGCCAATTACATCTTCATGATGGTGTCATGTCCTTACATGGGTTTGGATTGGTGAGGATGTCCAAACATCCTATTCACACTAGATGAGCCACCAAATGCTAGAGGTGATATTAGTGTTTTGTTTAAAATAATCTAGTTTTGTTTTTTTGTATTACTTAATTAGAATAAAATTAATTCTAACACGTTCTTAAACTTGTTTTATTAAATTGTTTAATGAAACTGTGTAATTATTGTTGTGTACTATATATTTTGCATATATTGTCACATTCATTGCGGACATGCCTCCTCCCCCACCAGATGACCATGAGGATGTGATTCCTGAGACCGTGGTGAGTCAGGGTCCTTGGGTGCAAATAAATAGTGACGTCCACCGTAGGCCAAATGCTAGATTCAGGTTGGAGTTGGGAGACCAAGTCAATGAACTTTTGGCTGAGGTGGGAGTCTTCCCTGTGTTGATGCAAGACATAAGGGAAGATCCTATGCTCTTGCATATTTGGAGGGAGATGCCACATGATATGATGCCTCTTATGTGTCATATCGATAGATCTACCATGCTACTAGAAGTGAGGAGGGATCCCAATGATATGCACTCTTCTTCTAGTACCTGTTCATCTAGTACCCCATCAATTGATGAGGGTGTTCATGATCCTTCTCCACATCCTTCTCCTCCTTCACCTCACCCAGATCATGATAAGGATACACCTATTCCTCCACCACCTATTTCTGATCAGAGAGTCAAACAACCACTTCCTCCTGACCATCCATCATATTCTCCTACAGACCAGGCCTCCACTATTATTATTTTTGTTCATATTGATGTACTTAATTTATATGTTGATGTTGATGTGTATATTGTTAGGTCATGTTATATATGTTTATTAAATGTTATTGATAGATGTGTATGTTATAACAGTTTTCATTAGATGTGCATTTTTCCTATTGATCATGATGATGTACTTAAATAATTTATATATTGATGTTGATGTGTACATTGTTAGGTCATGTTAGATATGTTTGTTAAATGTACTTGATATATGTGTATGTTAAATGATTCTTGTTATATGTGTGTGATGACGATGTTAGAAAATGCTTGTGTTTTGTTAGATGTGATCACAATGATGATGCCATGTTAGTGATTAAGGGATTTTCCCCCTATGATCTTGGGTCTGAATGACATCAAAGCAAGACTAAGTGGAAGAGACAATAATCTCTCCTCAATGATAAGCACACAAAAGATAAAGAAAATAACTACTTAAACTAGGAGGAATTAGGCACAGAGAGGCGAAAAGACCGTACACCTTGTTCTCCCATTTGATGTCGATCCCCACTCCAATTCGTTGAAGAGCTCTTAATCTTCTACTGGAACCAACCTAAAATATAGATACAAAACAAGGGTTGCAACGAAAGTAGTTATGCAATCAAAAGCATGTGCATATTAAATGTCATATTCAAAGTAATCATAAATATAAACATACATTGAAGACAAAATCTGACGGAAAACAAACTCTTTTATTATCAGCAAGTGGAAAAGGTAAGTTACAACCTTGTCCAACCTTTAGGCATTGTCTTGAAGCTAGTTGTTTGGGTTCCTCTATGAATTCTCAAGGATCAACCCAACCAATTCAATATTCCTTCAGTGACTCAGATAGAGATAAGGAGATACCCTATAGCCATATCAAATGAGAAAGAAGCTCTGGAAAAAAGAGTTTCCAAACTAAAGCGGATGTTTCTGAGAGAATTATAGGGAAGGGAGGCTTGCTAGATGTTGGCAGTATAACTTTGCATAAAAGGAATTGACCTCTCCTTAGCCCTCCATGTTTTTTTTTATATATTACCACATAGGTTTGGGGAGTTGGATTTCGTTGTGTATCGGAAAGGGTCGTTGGGAAATGAGTCCAACTGAAAAAAACACCCAAAAACACAAAATTGTTTTATTTTTCACAAATTTTGAGGGCATCCACAAGTTGCAATGTGGAAAGTCACAGATGTCTATGTGTTGCACTAGGAAAACCCATGAATATGCTCTTAGGGCATGTCTTTAAAATGGTTTTTGAGAGGTCTTTTTGGGGGAAATTATAGAAAGAATTAGGAAAGGGTTAGGCCATGGCACAAATGCATAGGTGTGAAATTTTGTGCTATAACAAATGCCCCCTAATGTGTTAGTTTAAAAGGGAAAAATGATGGCCAAAATACATTATGAACTCTGAGGGGTGAGGATGCACTGAAGTATCCATGGAGGTTCCTGAACAACTGATCCAAAAACAATAATTGTCAGCAAAGATCAAGCAAGAGTTTTCTTTCCCAAGTCAGGCATACCCATTCTCAGGAGTGATGTAAGCATGGTCGTCAAAGAAAGTACATCGTGAATCCATGGCATATGTAAAATATAGCAATATTCCATGGCCAAAAAAAATACACAGCGTATCCATGTGATATAAATGAGGTATCAAGCATGGCCATGAAGAATACATAGTGGATCAATGCCAAAGTAGATCATAGCCACAAATAGATACATAGTGGAGCTATGTCTCAAAATCAATAACAGAGGATAAATGGAACTAAAAAAAAAACAAGTTGATTCTCTATGAGTACTTGTTTATGAGGTGGAACCATATGAGTCGGGAAGGAGCATAAAATATGTGGTTCTCATGCTTCACCCAAAGTCTTAACTAAGATCTCTCATGGTACAAATCTACACTATGTGAATAAATGAGTTGAAGTCGAACATAGTGAGACATCATTTGATTATCGTTCATTGAGGTATATCATTAACAAACGCGAGACAACCCACCGATAATTATAATGGGAGTCAAGGTACCATGGTACTATCTAACAAGTGTGAATGAATGATCTGGTGTCAAACACCTGGTAAAAACTATCGAGAAGGGGACATTGAGGTATTCCCACTATCTATAGTGAGGGAACCTACCACTCATGACTACAAGCCCCAAGCTACCAACATAACTCTAGATCCCTCTCTTAGAGAAATATGTGTCGAAGTCGATGGGAGGGAAACTGTTAGAAGGAAGGCATTAAGGCATCTTCCATCATCTAGCATCAGGGGTGGTAGGATGCCAAAGATTTGGAATAGATCAGATGAAGAGACTAATACTCATGATGATGAGATTGACTTGGGAAGGCCGACTTGCAAGGTCAAAGGATAACTGCAAAATGGCCGAAAGAGGTTGAAAATTTTCCCATGAACATAATCATGACACACTATGTGACTTGGGAAGCATGACTGTGATTTGGGATACATATGTGATGTAGGAGGCATCAACAAATGCTCCATATAGTTGGAAGAATAACCAACCGAGGGATAAAAATTCAAAATGAGAAAGTCTCCTAAATCCATACTAAACCCAAAACGATGAGATATTGACTCAATATTGTGGTTTTTTCAAGGGAGACAAGGCTATTGCCAATAAAAGAGATACATTTTTTCCCATTTTTTTTGGTTTTTCTATTTTTTTGTCTTTTTCATGTTATAGAAGCCTCAAAAGGAATAAAAGAATGCTATTGTAGAGTGGAGGGAATGAGTGTCAGGGGTAAGCAAACTAGTTCCATAGTGTAAGGAACATACCTATGCTCAAGGCAAGGAAGCATATGTAGGATAAGGGCACTCGGGGGATTTTTCCTCCAGGGATAAGGTATCGAGTCACAAGGGCATAAATTACAAGGATGAAGATTGATAGGAATGCATAGGTAATTGGTTTAATGAGAACATTTTGAATCCAACATTAGGAATAAAAGTGCGAGAAGTCAATATGAAGATGCAGTTATGACTCAACTTTGGGAAGTAAACCTCCCATGATGGTATTTTTCGTAATTTTAGTCTCTAGGGCATGAAAAATAATAAAATCATACCAAGGAGAACTATGTTGGTCACTGGGGCCACAACATTCATTTTTCGTACATATTCTAGTCAGTCCGGAAAAGGGTTAAACTTATACTGAAAGGACATCTCTTTAAAACCTTTTTAACCAGTGTGTCAAAGACAAGGTCACTCAACTATATTTTCATATTTACGGAGTCTAAAAAGAGATTAATTGTGGATTCCTTTGTCATTTTTCATAAATTTAGTCCCTTGGGCCTGAAAAAGTATGAAACACAACTTAGGAGAACTCTTATATCTTGTAGACTAGAGTATTCCTTTTTCGTACATAGTATTCTCCAATTCGAAAAAGGGGTAAAATTGTGCTAGACAAACATTCCTTCGAGTCCATTTAACAAGTGTACAAGGAACAACATCACTCGAAAATATTTTCAATACTGTGGTCTCTCATAATCTTCCTGAAAATATTTTCAATTTTAAGGAGTCTGAAAATAGCTTAACTATGGACTCCATAATGTAAGATAGGGGTCCCATGGGAAATGGCTAGAACAAGAGGGAGTGAGAAGCATGAAGTTCAAACAAAAACTCATGGTGGGACTAACCAAGATCCCCAATCCTAGAAACATACTTGCACCATGAGCACAAGAATGAAAAATGATTCTATATTAGAGATCCCATGGAAGGTAGGTTCTACTATCAATCGAACGATGCTTTTAAGCATAGAGAAAGGTTTCATCATTCATTAATGGGGTTGACCCTAGGTTTAAATGGTAACGGTAACTGATAATGTAACAGTTCGAGTGAAAAACACCCTAACCTAAATGTAAATTATAAACATATTACCTTCCCAAAGTCTTGTAAAATACTTAGCCAATTGATGATAAAGGTACTAGAGAAAAATTCCAAATTGACCTAAGACCTGCAAAAGTAATGATATTGCTACAATAATTTGATCATTAGTTGAAAATTTGGAGAAAAATAAGGAAACTTTAGGAAGTGGGTTTTCAAAATTTTAATAAATATGGGTATATTTACCCATTTGCCATTACATTTACACCATTTCACCCAAAAAACGACCAAAGTGACCAAAACCCTTGGAGAGAAAATCCAGAAAATGAGCAGCTTGGAGAAACTCCACTACTTGCCACCTCAAACAAGTAAGTGTTCCACCCTTAACTTGCATTATATTCCTTCACTTTTGTATATTCAAGGAAAATTCAGGCTTAAATTCAGTTTATTAAACACGACTATGTGCATCAGTGGGATTCCTTAAGGAAGCATGTGGATATCCGTAGCTAGTGGAAACACCAGTCATAGATATCCACGACTATTTTAAATAAAGGTCATGGATGCCTAGGAAAATATTTAAAAAAAAGAAACTAACTCAATAATTCTTGGAAACTGAGCAGGATGTCTATTCTCTGGAGAGAATGGGAACACGAAGAGGTGCACCGAGCATTTTTTGACAATGATGAAGCGAAAAAAACTTTGTGTGCTTGTGGCATGTACAATTTTTCCCAAGTTGGTGGCAAGAGGGAGAAAATGAGATTGTTAAATCTCCTAATTGACTATTGGAACCCAGATGTTGAGACATTCATGCTTGCTGGATAGTCTTTGACCATTATAGTTGAAGAAATTTACTTCATTATTGGATTATCGAGGAGAGGGGAAGTGCCAAATTTCCAATCTTGGGGAGGAGGGAAGAGTATCAACAAATTTATCAATGAGTATTATGATGTTGGCACCGAGAAAAGTTACTCTCAAGTGCCAATAAAACAGATTACCAACTTGAGTCTCTGAGTCATCTTATAAACTATGGTTTGTGTCATGGGATCCAACTCCATACATTTGGCATCATGGGCACAAATGTAATATGGGGATGAATTTCTACACCTTACTATGTATGACTGGAGCACTACCATGATTAATAACATGAAAGAACAATTGATAGATTGCAAGCTTAGAAAGGAGAAGAATTTTTTCTTCAGTAGTGTCCTATGCAAGTTCTTCTTCGAGTGGGTTCCCATGATGAGCCCACAAACACAAATATGAGGAAACTTAATACCATGGACATCCATGGTCTGATGCAATGAGCTCATAGCTTTGGGAAAATGGGGAGAAACATGGATTGTAGATCCATGTTTCTCACCCAAAAGTTGTAGTACTCGGATAGATCTTTCTAACAAGGTATGGAACGCGTCAAACGAAGATCGTATGCCAAAGTTACGTCCCCGTGAAGTTGATGTACCAACTTAGCCAAACAGGGCCCATAGTCTCGGCGTTTCATCTCCTAGGGTTAGGTATTTGGATGTTTAGGGTTTTCCATTGTTTCTCAATAATAATAGGCCTTCAAGCCTCATTGTAACACATTTTAGAGGCCAGTAGCTACCACATCTCTTCTCATAGATAAGCTACCAGCACCCTAGCTAGTTTATTTCCATTCTGTCTGTAAGCATATTTTAGTCATTTGTTATTAATAAAATGAAGTCTTATTTCCACTGCATCTCTGTGTTTATGTGTATTTTTGTATTTCATTGTGTTCCTACATAAATCTAGATCAATGGTATCAGAGCAGTCTACTCAGTCTGCTCAGTCTGATTTCTTTGCATGTCCCCAACGAGGTCGGGGCATAAGGAGTTGGGGCTCGATCTGGTTGAACCTTTGCAAGATCAGCCTCGCAAACCCTGACGACTGCCCATGGGGGAAGAAAAGAAAGATGAGGGAGTAGGAGATCCTATCAAAATGTTGCTCGAGGAGGCCCTCGAGAAACAAAGGAACGTGATGATGGACAACTTTGCACAGATTCTTCAATGGATTCCCACTAGCGGCGCATCGACATCCAACAACCACTCTGGAGGCACCACTCCTTTTAAGGTACAAGTAAACTTTGACATTCCCATATTTGAGGGCCAAATAGATGCATATGTCTTAGATAGATGGTTGAATCTGTTAGAAGGATATTTCTCGGTTCATGACTTTTTCGACCGAGAAAAGATTATTTTCGCACTCCTCAAAGTCGCCCCCCATGTCAGGGACTGGTGGGAAACCTTCTAGGAGCAATAGGACGAGGGATAACCCTCTCTGTTCTCGACTGAAACCACTTGGAATTCTTTCCGAGATGCCATCAAGGAACAATATTATCCTATGGGGAGCTATGAGGACAAATACATACAATGGACTATGCTGCGGCAGCAAAGGGACCAAGATGTGCATGAGATGACGAATATGTTTCATACCCTATGCACAAAGTTGGGTATCAAAGATTCAGAGAAAAAATTTGTGTTAAAATATTGCAGTTGTCTATACAGATACATTCAGGAGGAAATGGAGTTCCTTGACATATCCTCGCTTGGTGTGGCATACCGATATGCTGCCAAGATTGATCAGAAGTTCAAACAGAAGAGGCGAGACTTTGGGTATGCAAATCAGAAGCAAGGGAAAGGTACCCCCAAATCACAGAACAAAGGACCAATCCAAGGCGGGGTAGCCTATGAAAACCCACCAAAGCCACAAGCAAAGAACAACACCACGAAGCCAAAAAAGAACACGGGGAAGTGGTGTGAGTTCCATAAGAGCTCCACTCACAACACAAGTGAGTGTTGGGCCAAGCAGTCACTGGTAGCCGAGTTGAAGGCTTATGAATTGGATGCATGCTCTGACTCTGAATCAAAACCTGACAAGGGGAATGACAGGGGGAAGTAGATTATCGATGCAGAGCCCAATGCCACTGTTTCCACCACGAAGATCCAGAAGGAGGAACCAGAAGATCCAGAGGAGGTGGAGCGTCTCTTCCATTCCAAGATGTGGGTAAAGGGTTCCCTGTTGCAGTTCATTATCGACAGTGGGAGCCAAAAGAACCTCATCTCGGTAGAGGTCATGAAGCGGCTAGGCTTGCTGACCACATCACACCCACAGCCATACACCATCGGGTGGTTGCACCAAGGACGGGACCTCCGCGTCAGTCAACAATGTTGCCTTCCCTACAACATAAAGCCCTTCACGGATGAGGTATTATGTGACATTGCTCCTCTTGATGTTTCTGATGTATTATTAGGCCAACCATACTTGTGGAAGTGACATGTTGTGTATGAGTCCAAGCCTCATGTTTTTATTATCACTTTGGGAAATAAGATGTACAGGATACCAGAGATAGCACCGCCTACCACCATCTCTTTGGCTACTGCAAAACAATGCAGTAAGTGTTATCCACATTTTTGGTTATCGAGATGATGACATGATAATGACATGATGATGGAAGATCTAACTCTTCTTTAAGATCATTTTCATGAAGAAAGTTACACTTATCAGCTTCTCAAAATCATACTTTTTGAAGATAGTACGTAGGCTGCATATATATTGTCCTGTGGAAATGCTTGATTTCCGCAGGCT
>JASDQU010352903.1:1811-12132 GCA_032191745.1 Picea mariana
ATCCAAAACCAGAATGAATAATAGGTGCACCCCAGCCTCTTACTTATACTTTTCCTTCTAATTCTCTGTTGAGTTAGGTTAACTCCTAGGGTTAATCTTCTATTCTTCTGTTGAGTTATCTTTTACTCCTTTATTCTTTTCCTTTCTTAATTCAACTTAAAAATATAACTTTTAACTTCTTGACTTTTCCCCCCTCAGTGTGAGACTATGACCTAGTGGGGGTACCCAGGCCACCAAGTCTCCTCATCACCTGTCTAAGAGGTGGGGGACATTACAGACCATTTCTCCTCATCAATGTTTCTCTCTCTCCTCCTTTGACATCAATGGAAAAGAGTATCTCTCCTTGGGGCTTATCCCCCTATATTCATGTGTTTGTTCTTTCTCTTCACATGTTTTTTTCGTCATGTTTCTTTCCACATTCCTCTTCTCTTTTAATAGAAAAGAGTGACTCCCCCTAAAAGTATACCTTCTCTAAACAATCCTTCTCTGACTTCATGTTCTTTACTCTTTCTCTTTTGATCTATCTCCCTTTGACATCATGGGTAAAAGGATAACTCCCCTTTTCGATATGTCTCCCCCTGTCTACATGCTACTCATATTCCTTTATGGATCTCTTTCTCTAATTATTTCTCTTCCCTTGAATTCTCTACGAGATGTAGAACAACATGGGATGTCCTATGTATGTTTATTTTCCCGTCTTTCAATGTTGCTTATTGTCCATTGGTGCTTTCTCTTGTAACTCTATGACATATATAAAAATAATTCGAAATTTCTTGACTTAAAGTATTCGTGGCTTATTTATGTTCACTATGTAGATATCAATGACCATATTATTCAACAATGTCCCTCCGATGATACAAATTTTGCTKAAGTTTTGTCTTTCCATGTTTTGCTATGCCTTTCACTGCTTGTCTTCTTGTGACCAACGAATTCCAATTTTCCATTGATTATTCTTATTCAAATTGTAAATATTCTCAATCACATATCTTTCTAGACCTTACAATGAGCTCATAAATCCATCTGTGTCCATATGTCATAAGTTGTCAATAACTATGCTACTCAACTTTCCACATTGTGGACCCATGTTTCACTATACTATTATGAAGGATTCTTTGTTGTAATTGACAATCACATATTCCTATTTATCGGAATGAATAAAATATGTCCAATGATATGTAATACATATTTGAGCTTGTAATGAATATCTCCCTACCTGGAAAGTGTGTTAATGATATTCCTTTTATATCTGCTTGTGAACATTGCTTCTTAATTTATCCATCTATAATTTTGTACTTCTGTTATCTGATTGCTCTGAATCTATCTTTGCAAATACTTCAAACTACTCGAAGGATGGTTCTCTAATCAGTAGTGGCTACTGCACTGACTCTCGTTGTTCAATATTCATATTTATTGGGAGTCTCCAAGATGGATGGCTCTGAACAATGGAGGAATCTTCCCTTTTTCCCTTGTCTCTAGATTAATCATCTCTCTGAAATTTGACTTCTTCCCTTTTTCCTATGGATTCATTATGATCTTCCACTGCAATTCCCAAAAGTACAATCTTTTGGGCTTGTTCTTTATTGACCTTCTCTTCTTTTCTTTCTCTCACTACTACAAATCCTACTATCTCTGGGACCTTCTCTTGTTGTATTTATTTTCATATCCAAACCTTCATGTACCTGACATCAATATTTTATTTCATGGTGGGATTTATCATGCTTCTAAAATTCTGAGCTATGTGATATAATTGTGGCATTTGTAACACTCAATGTTGTGAGGAGCCACATAAGTATTTATTATCTGAATATTTATGTCATATGATTTGCAGTTTACAACCTTATGTCCAAAGTTAGTACAAATAAAAAAATGAACACAAAATAAATTTACATACTTGGGAGTGAATGCTCTTCTTCGTGGTGTAGTCCTTCTGAATTCCTCCCTTTGTTGATCATGATATTCTCTTATGTTGATTTATTAATCATTATTGAATCTTCTTTAATGCTTGAATTTGGAATGTCTTCTTGAAGGTGTATCTCTATTATACTCATTTTTCTTTGATTCTTGTTGACCATGATTCCTTTCTTTGAGTACTTCTGTATAACTCTTACCCTTGTCTTGATTCTTCCTTTCTATAAACCTGGAGTGCTTCTCTTCAACTTTATTTACTGATGATGTGGACGTTTCTCTCACTTCAATGTTCTTACTGAGCTTGATTATTTTAACTCTCAATGTGAGAACTTCTTCTTCAATATTCTCAACCTCTTCTTATTTCTTCATCATCTGAATCTTCATGACTTCTTTCGTTCTCTTTGCTTCTTAAAGTTAGTTTTTCAAGGATATGATTTCTTCTTCAAGCCTTTTTTATCACTATCTGAATTCTTCTTCAAGTTGGTTTAAATCCTCAGATATTTCCTTGAGATGATCTGTCAAAATATTCTCTCTCTTCTTTGCTTCCTTTCTTTGTGCTACTATTTCAGCTTCCAAACATTGCTTCTCTTCCATCTGAATTTTATATGATTTTTCAATCCTTCTGGATTCTTCCAACTGATCTTTTATATTCACGATGACCTGTTGGGATTCTTTGAAACTTTCTTCAGAATTATTCTTCACTAATCATTCCTCAAGATACTCATTTTTCTTCCTTTCTTTCATCAATTTGTCTAAAGCATTGATCAATTCTTCTTCATAATCTATTATGCCTTATTCACAATCTTCTTCTTTTGAATTTTTCTGACATGATGAGCATATTTATTCTTGATCTATTCTTTCAGATTCTTTGTTTTGATTAGTATGCTTCGACCATGTGATAGGATGATATTTCTTTGAATAGATATTTTGTATCTTTTCCAAAAGTTCTTTAGTTGATGAACTTTTCCAACTTTCCCTTTTACTGAATCAGGTAATCCTTCCAAGATGAAATCCATTTCTATTTTGTTGTTTCTTTTCAATTCCTTCTTGGTCGTGGTATTTGGTTTCTTAGTATCAGTATATCAAGTAACAATTGATTTCCAAACATCATACCCCTATGCTTCTAAATATTTTTTCATCCTGATACTCCACATTTCATATCTCCAACCATTATGACCATCAAAGTGTGGTACCCCAAACATAACGTACTCCATGATATTTCTTCTATTGGTTAAATTTTTTCATGAAGGAACCAACTCTAATATCAATTGTTGGAACAGTGAGAGTGGGGGGGGGATGAATTACTATGAACACTTTTACCAATTTTAACCACAATATATAAACTTCAATCTTATCAACAGTATATCATCAATGTATCATCTATGGTTTCATTCTATATATCATGACCATATAAAAATAAGAAACATCACATCAAATACACAATACACCATAATTTATGTGGAAACACAAATGGGAGAAAACCATGAAATGGTTTCTTATATATCAAAGAATACATTGATTGCAAGAACCAACTTACCAATTCTCAAGCTACAACTAGAAGGAGGATACGACCCCTATTTATAAGCTCCAGTATGAAGGAAGCTACAACTCCATGAATTATCTGGCTCCAACCACAAGGAGGATACAATCCCCTGAGTCTCAGGCTCCAACCTGAAGTAACCTCCAACTCCATGTGTTCTATGGAGCCAAGAAAAAGGAGGCTAGGACCCCCTTTCCTTTCCCCATCCTACCACCCTGAAATATAAGCATAGACCAAACTGTCACTACCACAATCACTACCATTGTCACTGTCACATCAACCTAGAACCTTTCAACATGCCCTTGTATCCAACCTATCACATCAACTTGCCACTGTCACTATCATTGGCATACTGTCATCAACCTATCACCATTGTTAATACTCAACATTAACAAAACCATATCCTCTCACATGGATACCATCACAAAACCATGTACATCAACCATGCACATCAACCTGTATCAACCATGTATCAATCATGCACCAATTGTGTATCAACCATGCACCAAAACCTATACCAAACTATGCATCAACAATGCACCAACACCTTTACCACACCGTGCATCAACCATGCACCAAAACCTGTACCAAACTATGTGTCAACCATGCACCAACACTTGTACCATAATATATAAACAATGAATTGACTCAACAAGGTACCAAAGAAAGTACCAAGATCACCAACAAGTGCCTCTAACCACTCACCATATCATGAACCATATACCTCAAACAACATGCCAATCATTTGTAGACTATGTATCATACGATATACCAAACAAGTACTATCAATGGTGTACCTTAACCAAGTACCAACATGACCAAGAGGTGTATCTCATAGATGTGCTACGATACACCAAGTGTGAAATTAAACCATGTATCAACAACATCCAAAATTGTACATCATTTAAGTGCCAACATTATGCATCTAATATGTGCTTCAATCATGTGTCAATGCCTAAAAAATATACCAAGCATGCCTCAAGTATGAAAAATGACATTATCAACATGTGTCCCTAAAACAAAAAAACATAAAAATACTTGTAACATGTAGCTCACCTTTGATATCAGATATCAGACAAATAAACCAACCTGGGCATCAATAACCTAGCACAAGCATCTCTAATCCACTTATGTCTTTTCCTCATGAGACAAAGACTACCTGTAACATGGGGCCTCATGTGATGATCCCCATGAAGCCCATGGGGGTGCCTCATGTGACACCCTCAAGCTATCCCACAAGGTATTTCTTAATTAAGGTTACAAAAAAAACTATCTCTTTGTAGCTTCAAAAATTTCGCTCTTCCTTCGCACTTTCTCCGCTTCCTCAGAATTGACCTCAAATTCATCAATAGACCAAAATATTATCATAAGATAGATATTCAATGAATATGTGTGTGTACTTATGAGAGACTCCCTGAGGTGTATTTATACTTTTCCTAAGTAAATTATCTCCTTAATCTTAGGGCTTCCTGAAATTTCTTGTTGCAACAAATTTACCCTTTCATTAATGGCTTGTAACCAATTAGGGTCTCCTTGACCATTCTTCGTGGCTTCCAACTTCATGGGAATATCTCCATAACTATGAGGAACCATGTGGCATACCACCTACCATTGGAAACAACATGACGATGACTCTCCATCTATGAGTGTGTTACTTGCATTTTCATTATCCTTGATGTCCTTATTTCTCAAACAAATTTGGGTCTCATGACCATACCTCCGAGGCTTTGTGTAGACTTCATCAAATGCACCCATCACATTTTCTGACATCAACCACTCTTGTTGACATCAATGAAAACTAAGTCACCATCGATCTCAATTGCAAATCTGGGTTATCTCTAATGCTCCAAGGGTTGACATCAATGACAACCAATTGTCCAATAGGGTGACATATAGAGAAAGTATAATTTTAGATCTTATTCAAAATTCAACATACTTAATAGTTTTTAGGATTTTAGGATTTTAGGATTTCTAGGATTGTAACATTTCCACTAGATTCTTTCATGTATGACAACATGGAACTTATATTTAATAACTAACACCAAGCCCTATATGTACCATCATTTTGGTGGCATTGAGTTTTGAACTCCTCCATCAGGACCTTAGTGAAAATGTACACTTCACTCAAGAAAAATCATTGATTAGGAATCTTAAGCATTTTCTATCATATTTTAATGCTTAGAGGGTGATAGTGATGATAATGATCCTAATATAGGAAATTATTTTTATGATATGCATTTATTTGTTGTAGCATGATTTCTTTTTTACTCTAGAGGCCATTTAGAGCCCCTTTGTTGAAGCATTTTGGTTTAGAGTTGGATTGAAATTGATGTTATTTTCGTTATATGCACCCTTACTTTCTATGTACATGAGAAAATTTTCATTTTTTTGTATAATGGTTTGTATTCATATGGATGCACATGAATATTTATGTTTTTTCTCCAAAATTTGAATTCTTTATGTATTTGTGGTTTTTCTTTTTTTCTAGTTCTAGTTTGGTTCACATTTCTAATAATGTTGGCATAGACTATAGACAATACAATATAATCATATGAAATAATAATCTGAATTATCATCTTCTACATCCTCATCATGACTAGAAAAATCGCTATAGTTATCTCTCCAAGTCCACTCAATAAAATTTTCAAATCAACCCTTCAATAATCTCTCCAAATATTCCCATGAAACTTAGTTCAAAAATACCAAATTGGTTAAATAAATTGTGTGAGTGAAATGGAGGTTGAGGACCTCTATAAATAGCATTAGAGGGGGCCTATGGTTAGGTTTAGTGTTTCACTTTTTTTTTTTTTACATATTTTGTTTTATTTTAAATTCATTTTAAGTGGTCCCCATCATTGGTTGTACATTTCTATATGGAACTAGACAATTTTGGCATTTATGTCTGGTTTTGTATGGAATCAACCATTCCTAGTTTGAATCCTTAAATTAGATTGGTATGGTCCTATAGCAAGTCGGGTGGCCGATTTTTCCAAAACCGATCTAGTTATCATGAAATTGTCCTCAACAAAATGGCATTGCTAAAAGGTTGAATTAGACTCATTTAAAGAGAGAAAGAATCATGATGGTTAATACAAATATTAGAAATTGGTTTTGGGTAGATTTTATTGCAACATTTATTTATCTACTAAATATGTATCCTTCTTCTAGCCTTGGGAACTACACTCTATAAAGGGACTGGAATGGGAGGAAGCCATATGTTGAACTCCTAAGCATGTTTGGATTTGAGACCTACATGCACACTATAAAGGAGAACATGAAGAAATTAGATCCAAAATATGTTAAGTGTATCCTTTTTCTTTATACATATGTATTCAAGGGATATATGCTATGTATTCCTTCAAGACATTGGATTGTGCATAGCGATGATTTTATCTTCAAAGAAGACAATTTTGAATATTTAGGAGATAACATGTAATAAAATGAAATATAAGGTAATCTTTGAGGGACAACATGTAATAAGAAGATCTATGCAGGTATTGAATGAAGTAAATAAACTAGATTGATCTCAATATCAAGATGGACATGTGAAAGACTTTGTAGGACACAAAAACTTAGGATAATAGAATGAAAGTAATCCCACTATTAATCAAGAACCAAGAAGGAGCCATCTGCAAAGATGAAGGTAAAAGAAGTATGTGTACTTTTATACAAAGTGTTTTTAATCTTGTCTAAGCTCAATTGAATAGGAGCCTAAGGATGTTGAGATAACCATCCATACTCAATGTTTGAGGATGGTAATGTAAGAGAAGATGAAATATCTCAACAAAAAAATAGTGCTCAAAGTTCGAAGGTTCTATCAAATGGAAGAAAGGTAGTAGGTTGTAAAAACAATTTAAGAAGAATTTAGGGATGCTGTGAGTGTTGAAAGATGCAAGGCCTAGTTACTTGCTAAAGGATACTCCTGTGTGGAGGGAGTATAGTATAAAGAAACTTTCCCTCTGGTTACTAAAATGACCTCTATTAGGATACTACTGGAATTTGCAACAACATGGAATTTGAAGGTAGAACAAATGGATGTAAAAATATCTCTTGCATGGAAATCTCAATGATGAAGGGTATATGGAGCACCCAATAGGATTTTAATTTCTTCATCATTGTAAGAAAAACATGGTGTGTAAGGCAAAGAATCCATTTTATGTAGTTATCTAATGTCTAAAAACATTTATCATTGTTAAGCTATGTGCTGACCATATTCTTCTTTTTAGTGACAACAAAGAGATTGTTAAAGTTTACTTAGCCCCAATTGAATAAAAAGTTTCATATGGACTTAGGAGAGGTTCATTATATGCGTAGCATTAAATGAAAAGGGATTGTTTGAGTAGAAAACCTTGTTTGAACAAAAAAAATCCATTCATGGCATACTCCAATAGTTTGTGATGATGGGAAATAACCTAGTGGGAATTCCTTCTTATGTGGCAGTCAAGTTTTCAAACGACAGATCATGATATGCATTATACTCAAACATTGCACGACATTGCACAAGCAATGGGATGTAGATTCATGACAAATCTTGGAAGTGACTATTGAATTGTTGTATAGAGAATCATGAGATACCTATATGGCACGATGGACATTGGGATATGTTTTCATGTTTGTAAAGCGATTTATGAGATATTGATATGGCACCATGGACAAAGGATGTATATGAGAGAAAATCTACCAATGCATTGTTTGGACCAACCCACTCCATGAGAAAAAGGATACAATCATTGCATTTTCTAGTATTGAGGCAAAATACATTGTTGCTTCTGAGCCTTCCTAGTAAGTGATCTCATTAAGGAGGCTACTTAAGGACATTGGATTTAAACAAAAAAAAATTGGTTGTTCGCTGCAACATAAAAACAAAATTTGTAAATGGAGATAAATTCACTTGGTGTAGGGATTTCATTGAAATACTTAAATGCTAAAAAAAATTGATTACTAAGTAGAAGAATGTTCAAAAATATGGCAATAATTTATTCAGTTCAATAGTTTAATAATTTAATATATGATTTATCCTCATAATTTTGAATTCACATAAATGTATCTAAACAAATATATATATATAGAAAAATAGTTTTCTTAAGAAGTAAAATCTAAATTGATAAGATAGGGGTAAAATATCTTAAAACTCACACAAATATTTTATTAAAATGTAATTCACTAAAAATTCAATACATTATGAAATTTAAACGTTATTGTTATCATTTAAATGATGATGATGATAATGATGATTAACGTCCACTAAGACCTAATTTGTCTATCAGACCTTAAGATAGTAAGTGATTACTTGTGATTTTTTAGAATTTTGTTTCTGTGCTCGAAAAGCATTAAGAGAAGCTTTCCAAGATCACCATACTTTTGTTGAGTTAAGACTTGGAAATAATGGAGAAAGCACCAGCTGTAAGCACCAGTTATAAGCTTTATTTGTGAGAGTCAGTTGTAGGCGTGTTAAGAGTCAGTTCCTAGTTAAGAGTCTAGTTGTCTTTGGTTTGCATGTAACCGACTCGGTAGAGTCTTTTCCTATATAAGGATGTAATCCGTCTTCATTTAAGATAGAGAAGTGAGAGTAGCCTCACCGTGTGTTTGGTTCGTATATTTTATCTTAGTATCAGAGCCATGGGAGTGAGGTGCGTAAATTATGGAGGTTTGCAAGTCTCTCCTCTGGTAGGGTGTGAACCTATATTACTCAAACTTCACGCATGCTCAGAACCAAAAAAGTTCGCAGGCTACTGTGCATTTAAGTGCGAACATCCTTCAAGATTCCCGCAACCGGAGTATTCGAGAGTTGTGAACTCCCCGCAACCAGAGCACTCGAGAGATGCGAACTCCCCGCAACCAAGTAAAGGGTGAGGTGCGAACTCACCGCAGTCAACTCTAGCATGAGGTGCGAACTCACCGCAGTCAACTCTAGCATGAGGTGCGAGAACCATGGTATTTACGCATGCGTGGAAAGCAAATCTTGAATTTTGAAAGTTTATATAGTTTGCATGCATTGGAGCTTTTTTTTTATGAGCGTAAGTTTTTCATTTTTACTGCGTGGTTGAGTATTCTTGCATGCATGGAGTTTGGAGCGTAAGTTTGCATGCCGTGAGTAAATCATGGAGTTTTTATATAAAAGTCTTTATATATGAGTCTTTATATGAGCTTTAATTTTTAAGAGGTAAAGGTGGAGTTATAAAGTTTATTAAAGGAACTTTATGATAGTTTCATAAGAAAAAGGTGGAGTTATGACTTAAGGTGGAGTTGTGACTTAAGGATCACAAATCATTTTTTAAAGAAATTTATATTTTATCTTGGTAAAAGTGGAGTTATAGGTTTTTTCTTTAAAAAGGTGGAGTTATATGTTGGTTATTTTTTATATATAAAGAGGGAGTTATAATTTTTTTTTAAAAGTGGATATTTTGGATATTAAGATGCATGCATGATTTAAGCTGAGAACATAGATAGATTTGGATCAGTGAATCCGAAGGCAGAGCGACGGACTACTCAACACAGGAGAAAACAAGACAGAAAGTTGCATATCCTTGGTGATTCACCTACAATATCTTGCAGCGATGGCAAATCCACTGGCAGAGACCTACCTCAACGAAGCCAACAAGTTAGATGGCTCAAACTTCATTAACTGGAAATTCAAGATGCAGAGGCTCATGGAGGGCTATGCTGTCTGGAACATTATGAAGGGAACTGAACTGAAACCTGATGCGACTGTCGGTGCGACAACAACACAGATCCAAGATTGGGAGAAGCGCAAAAACAAGTTAAAGGTATTGTTGCACATGTTTGTTAAAGATAGCATAATTCCACATATTAGAGACGCTACAACTTCTGCTGCAACATGGACAACTCTTAAAGCATTGTATGAAACTAGCA